>SNQJ01S0261308.1:0-12218 GCA_010110895.2 Picea sitchensis
ATAACTAGCCTAATACCTCTTCAAACAAAGCTATATCAGACAGAGAGATCCCTCTCTGAGTCTTGGAGGGCTAGATCCAAGACTCGAAGTGGTTTTGATGTTGCCTATGTGACTGCCTCACAGCCTTAGGCAAATTACAGAGTGCTAACAGGTTGAATTGTTGTGGTCGCGACCATACGAATGGGGTCTGCATCGATGATCTATCTTTTAACATTATTTTCAGAATTAGATTTTGAATCAGGGTTCACCTCCTTGTCTTTGATCTCTACCAGTGAATTTTTTGAGCGACATTCATCTTTGTTGTGTCAGGGACTTGTGGAAATCACACCATTTTCCGGTGTCGTTCTTTGTCTTCCCGTGACCCTTCTTTTCTTGTGGCTTGGAATGTTTTTTGGGAGACTATTTGTCAGAGCCGTCTTTATCATACTTTAGGTGTTGTAGATTTGTATATCCAAACTCCCGTTTGTTCTGGTTCTTAAATTTATGCTCGATTTTAACAGAATATCGATAAACAACACCGAGTGTTGAGATGTCCAGAAAATCCATTTCAGTTTGGATGTATCTGTGTAGAGCCCCATGGTATTTCAAAACCAAATGTCCTTCGGAGTCTTTGATACCCAACTTGGTGTGCACGGTATGGAAGGTATTGGTGAACTCCAGAACTACTTGGCCCCTCTCTTTCAACAATGTGGTCCATATCATGCACCGATCCTCATAGTTGCCAACAAGGTAATACTGTTCCTTTACCACTTCCACAAAAAAATACCAAGTGGGATCGACCCCATATATTCCATACTCCTCTGTGGAAATTTTCTCCTAGGAATTTTCCCACAAATGTTTGACATGAGAGAGAGCCTTAAGGAAGGTGAAGGTGATCTTTTCCCTATCGTAGAAATTATGAACAAAGAAATAACCTTTTAGCAGATTTAACCATTTTTCTAGGGCATCTACATATATCTGTCATTCAGATATGGGAATATCAAAATTAACTTGTACTTTGAAAGGTGAGGTGCCTCCAAAATGGCTGCTTGATGAATATGCGCCTGTTGTTATCGGAAGGCATTGAAGGACATGGGAAAAATTCTCCATCATTTCGTCTCTCTGTCGCGTGAGAGTTTGCTCAAACAACAGATTGATAGAATCGTCTGCTCTGTCGTTTTTATTTTCTTCCGCCATAGAGGGTTTCTTGGTCATGTGAGAGCGATTTTCTTCAAGAGATATAAGATCGAGACCCAACTTGCTATACTCAGACCTCGTCGGGGAAATGCACTAAAAGGAAAACGATCAAGAGTAGCTTGCTTTGATACCACTGATCCAGATTATTTTCGACACGAAATGAGAGTGGAGATATAATAAACAAATCTATAGAGATATCTCAGATATCGAATAATATAACATAAATGTATCAGAGATGCAACCATAAACACATAGATACAATAATACACAATTTTCTATTAATGAACAAAAATGTACAAAGACTGTAAAAATACAGAGTGAAAGTCTCGCTAGAATGGTGGCGGCATATCTCTGAGAAGAGATGTGCCCGCTACTCGCATTCATAAGAAGATGATTTTACAATGAGGCTCCAAAGGCCTTTATATCATAAATAAAATCCAAAACCCTAACCCCGGAAGATGAAAAACCAATAGTTTTGTGGACCCCGTTTTGGGTAGTTTGGTGTATCAACTTCTCGGGGGCATAACTTTGGCATACGATCTCCGTTTGGGGCGCACGATAGCTCATTGGAAAGGTATTGTTGAGGAGATTCATTTAGAGGGCTCAATGAGACCCTTTCGCTATCATTGAGAAGCTCGATAAAAAAAACATTCATTTAGGCCCTCAAAATGGCCCTAGAAGTTTAAAACTGCTAAAAATAGTATATTACCAAAATTGTCAGAAAACAATTTTGAGTCAGTTGAAAAAGGTGGGTGGCCATAGATATCCACCTAGACCAATCCTCCCTCCTTAGGAAAAAATGGTTTCCATCGCGTTGAGTGCTCGGGGAAGAGAGAAAAACGTTTGTTGAATCTGCATCTTGATGCGCTGCTTGCCTTGTTGGAGAAGTTGCACTGCTTAGCTTGTTGAAGGTTGTCATGAACCTGTGGCTAGAAGGGTTGGACATTTTTAACCATTATGGTTACATGATATGCGTGCGTGTAGAAGCGATCTTTACACTTTGCTGCAATCTTGTCGACCTGCTTCTGTTGGATAAAAGGTGCTTGGGTCGAGGCTGAAGTGTTTGCAGTATCCTTCCAATAAGTTTCCCACCAATGTTTTACATGAGGGAGATCGTTAAGGAGTGTGAAGGTGATATTTTCCTTGTCGGAGAAATTATGAACATAAAAATAAACTTCTAGCATATTTAACCATTTTTCTAGGGCATCTGCATCTATCTATCCTTCAAATATGGGAATTTCAAAATTAACTTGTATTTTGAAAGGCAAGGTGCTTCCAAAGTGACCGCTTCATGAAGATGTGTCTGTTGTTATCAGAAGACATTGAAGTATGTGGGAAAAATTCTCCATCATTTTGTCCCTCTGTCGTGTGAGAGCTTGCTCAAGCAACAGATTGATAGATTCCTCTGCTGCGTCATTTTTATTTTCTTCTGCCATGGAGGGTTTATTGGGCGTGTAAGAGCGATTGTCTTCAAGAGAGACAAGATCGAGACCAAACTTTCTATACTCGGACCTCATCGGGGACATGCACTGAAAAAAACGATCAGGAGCAGCCTTCTCTGATACAACTGATCCTAATTATTTTCGCCATGAAATGAGAGAGGAGATATAATAAATAAATGTGCAGAGATATATTTGATATCCAATAATATAAAAGAAATGTATTAGAGATGCAACCATAAAAACAAAGATACACTAATACACAATTTTCTATTAATGAGCGAAAATGTACAAAGACCGTAAAAATACAGAGTGAAAGACTCGCTAGAATGGTGGAAATTTATCTCTGAGAAGAGATGTGTACGCTACTCGCATTCACACGAATATGATTTTATAATGAGTTTGCAAAGGCCTTTTTATCATAAATAAAATCCAAAACCCTAACCCCGGAAGATGAAAAGCCAACAATTTTGTGGACCCCGTTTTGGGTAGTTTGGTGTATCAACTTCTCGAGGGCGTTACTTTGGCATACGATCCATGTTTGGGGCACACGATAGCTCGTTGGAAAGGTATTGTCGAGGAGATTCATTTAGGGGGCTCAATCAAAGCCTTTGACTATTATTGAGAAGCTTGATCCCAAAAAAACTTCATTTAGGACCTCAAAATGGCCCCGGAAGTTAAAAACTACTAAAAATAGTAAATTACCAAAATTGCCAGAAAACTATTTTGATCCAATTGGAAAAGGTGGGTGGCCACCGATATCCACCTGAATCAATCCAACCTCTTTAGGAATAAATGGTATCCATTGCGTTGAGTGTCCGGGGGAGAGATAAAAGCGTTTGTTGAATCTGCATCTTGATGAGCTGCTTTCCTTGTTGGGGATGTTGAGTTGTTTAGCTTGTTGAAGGTTGTCACAAACCTGTGGCTGGAAGGGTTGGACCTTTTTAACTAGTATAGGTACATGAGATGCTTGTGTGCAGAAGGAATATTTACAGTTTGCTACAATCTTGTCAACCTGCTTCTATTGGATAGAAGGTGCTTGGGCCGAGACTGTAGTGGTTGTAGTATTCTTTTGTTCACCTTTTGAACAGGTTGTGAAGAAGCTGAATTTTGTAGTATGAGATACTACCTTGCGTCACTGTTTAGGTGGAACTATAGTCATAACTACCTCTTGTATTATGTAGAGATGACCCCCCAAAGAAACAATGACACTGCGGGGTCGAGACTCATAAACAACATGGCGCTTCCACATATATCGTTGGCCCAAGAGAACATCACATACATCTAGTGGGGAAACATCACATAATACCTCATCCTTGAATGGATGGATGTCGTATGATAATCGAAACTATTGTTTGACATGAAGATATCGTCCTTGGTGAAGCCACCCGATGTTGTATGGTTGTGGGTGTGGTGTTGTTGACAATCCCAACTATTTGACGACCTCTACTGAGATGAGGTTCTTCTAGCTTCTGATATCAACAATAAAATGCAGTGGGGTCTTCTTCACCCACATATGTGAATGAAAAATGCGCTCCCCATCTTCAGGATCTGTTGGTTCTTCTGGTTGAATTGTTGCGGTCGTGACAATAGCATGGGGTCTGCGTCGATGATATGTCTTTTACCAGTATTTTCATAATCATATTTCGAACCAGGGTTCAACTCCTTGTCTTTGATCTCAACCACCAATGATTGTTTTGAGTGACGTTCATCTTTGTTGTGCGAGGAACTTTTGTGGAAATCACACCATTTTTTGGTGTTGTTCTTTGTCTTCTCGTGATCCTTCTCTTCATGTGGCTTGGACTGGTTTTTGGGAGACTATTTTTTAGGGTCGTCTATATCATACTTTGGTTGTTGTAGATTTGAAGACCCAAACTCTCATTTGTTCTGGTGCTTAAATTTCTGCTCGATTTTAACAACATATCGATAAGCAACATCGAGTGATAAGATGTCCAAAAAATCCATTTCAGTTTGGATGTATCTGTGTAGAGCCCCACGATATTTCAAAACCAAATGTCGTTCAACGTCTTTGATACTCAACTTGGTGCACAATGTATGAAAGGTATTGGTGAACTCCAGAACTAATTGACCCCTCTCTTGCTACAGTGTGGTCCATCTCATGTACTGGTCCTCATAATTTCCAAAAGGGTAATATTGTTCCTTTACCACATCCACAAAAAAATCCCAAGTGGGCTCGACCCCATATATTCCAGACTCTTTTGTGGAACTTTTCTCCTAGTAAGTTTCCCACCAATTGTTTACATGAGGGAGAGCCTTAAGGATTGCAAAGGTGATCTTTTCCCCGTTGGAGAAATTATGAACAAAGAAATAACCTTCTAGCAGATTTAACCATTTTTCTAAGGCATCTGCATCTATGTGTCCTTCAAATATGAGATTATCAATGTTAACTTGTACTTTGAAAGGAGAGGTGCCTCCAAAGTGGCTGCTTGATGAATACATGCCTATTGTTATCGATAGACGTTGAAGGATGTGGGAAAAATTCTCCATCATTTTTCCCCTCTGTTGTGTGAGAGCTTGCTCAAGCAACAGATTGATAGACTCGTCTATTCCGTCATTTTTCCTTTATTTCTCCATGGAGGGTTTCTTGGGCGTGCCAGAAATTTTTTCTTTAGGAGAGACAATCTCGAGACCCAACTTTTTATACCCGGACCTTGTCGAGGACATGCACTGAAAAAACCCGATTAATAACAACCTTCTCTGATACCACTGATCCGAATTATTTTCGGCACGAAATGAGAGAGGAGATATAATAAAGAAATGTACACAGATATCTCAGATATCCAATAATATAACAAAAATGTATCAGAGATGAAAACATAAACACAAAGATACAATAATACACAGTTTTGTATTAATGAGCGAAAATGTAGAAAGACTGTAAACATACAGAGTGGAAGACTCGCTAGAATAGTGGCATCTTATCTCTGAGAAGAGATGTGTCCGCTACTCGCATTCACAAGAAGATGATTTTACAATGAATCTCGAAAGACCTTTTTATCATAAAGAAAATCCAAAAACCTAACCCCAGAAGATGAAAAGCCAATAGTTTTATGGACCCCGTTTTGGGTAGTTTGGTGTATCAACTTCCCAGGGGCGTAACTTTGGCATACGATCTCCGTTTGGGCCGTACAATAGCTCATTGGAAAGGTATCGTTGAGGAGATTCATTTAGGGAGATCAATCAAAGCCTCAATATATCATTGAGAATATCGATCCTAAAATCCTTCATTTAGGCCCCCAAAATAGCCCCGAAGGTTTAAAACTGCTAAAAATAGTAAATTACCAAAATTGCCAGAAAACTATTTTGAGCCAGTTGGAAAAGGTGGGTGGCCACCAATATCCACCTGGATCAATCATCTCTCATTAAGAAGAAATGGTCTCCATTGCGTTGAGTTCCCGGGGAGAGAGAAAATCGTTTGTTGAATCTGCATCTTGAAGAGTTGCTTGCATTGTTGGAGAAGTTGCGATGCTTAGCTTGTTGAAGGTTGTCACGAACCTGTGGCTGGAAGGGTTGGACCTTTTTAACTAGTATGGTTACATGAGATGCTTGTGTGCAGAAGGAATATTTACACTTTGTTGCAATCTTGTCCACCTGCTTCTGTTGGATATAAGGTGCTTGGGCCGAGGCTGTAGTGATTGCAGTATCCTTTTGTTCACCTTTTGAACAGATTGTGAAGAACCTAAATTTTGTAGTATGAGATAATACCTTGCAGCACTGTTTAGGTGGAACAATAGTCAGAACTACCTATGGTATTATGTAGAGATGAACCCCCAGAGAAACAATGACACTGCGGGGTCAAGACTCATAAACAACATGGTGCTTCCAGATATATAGTTGGTCCAAGAGAACATCATAGGAATCCAATGGGGAAACATCACATAATACATCATCCTTGAAGGGATGGATGTCGTATGACAATCGACACTACTGGTTGAAACAAAGATCTCATCCCTGGCGAAGCCACCTAATGTTTTATGGTTGAGGGTGTGGTGTTGTCGACAATCCCAACTGTTTGATGACCATTGCTGAGATGAGGTTCGTCTGGCTTCTGTTATCAACAATAAAATGCAGTGGGGTCCACTTCACTCACATCTGAATGAAAAAGGCGCTCCCCCTCTTCAGGATCTGTTGGTTCTTCTAGTTGAATTGTTGCAATCACGACAATAACAGTGGGGTCTGCGTCGATGATCTATCTTTTACCAGTATTTTCAGAATCAGATTCAGAATCAGGGTTCAACTCCTTGTATTTGATCTCGGCCACCAATGACTATTTTGAGCGACATTCATCGGTGTTGTGCCAAGGTATTTTGTGGAAATCTCACCATTTTCTGGTGTCCTTCTTTGTCTTCCCATGACCCTTCTTTTCCTGTTTCTTGGATTGGTTTTCAAGAGACTATTTGTGAGGGTCATCTTTATCATACTTTGGTTGTTGCAGATTTGCAAACCCAAACTCTTGTTTGTTCCGATGTTTAAATTTCTGCTCGATTTTGACAGCATATCGATAAGAAACACCGAGTGATGATATGTCCAGAAAATCCATTTCAGTTTGGATGTATCTGTGTAGAGCCCCACGGTATTTCAGAACCAAATGTCGTTTGAAGTATTTGATACCCAGCTTGGTGCGCAAGGTATGGAAGGTATTGTTGAACTTCGAAATTGCTTGGTCCCTCTCTTGCCGCAGTGTGGTCCATCTCATGTATTGGTCCTCATAGTTGGCAACAAGGTAATACTATTCCTTTACCGCATCCACAAAAAAATCCCAAGTGAGATCGACCCCATATATTCCAGACTCCTTTGTGGAAGTTTTCTCCCAGTAAGTTTCCCACCAATGTTTGACATGAGGGAGAGCCTTAAGGAGTGTGAAGGTGATATTTTCCCTGTCAGAGAAATTATGAACAAAGAAATAACCTTCTAGCAAATTTAACCATTTTTCTAGGGCATCTGCATCTATCTATCCTTCAAGTATGGGAATATCAAAATTAACTTGTACTTTGAAAGGCGAGGTGCCTCCAAAGTGGTCACTTTATGAAGACGTGCCTGTTGTTTTCAGCATGCGTTGAAGGATGTGGGAAAAATTCTCCATCGTCCCTCTGTCACGTGAGAGCTTTCTCAAGCAACAGATTGATAGAATCATTTGCTCCGTCGTTTTTCTTTTCTTCCACCATGGAGAGTTTCTTGGGCGTGCAAGAGAGATTGTTTTCAAGAGATACAAGATCGAGACCCAACTTTCTATACTCGGACCTTGTCGGGGACATGCACTGAAAAACAAATGATCGAGAGCAACCTGCTTTGATACCAATGATCCATATTATTTTTGACACGAATTGAGAGCGGAGATATAATAAAAAAATGTACATAGATATTTCAGATATCCAATAATATAATAGGAATGTATCAAAGATGCGACCATAAACACAAAGATACAGTAATACACAATTTTCTATTAATGAGCGAAAATGGACAAAGACTGTAAAAATACAGAGTGAAAGACTCGCTAGAATGGTGACAACTTATCTTTGAGAAGAGATGTGTCCGCTACTCGCATTTGCAAGAAGATGATTTTACAATGAGGCTACAAAGTAATTTTTATCATAAATAAAATCCAAAACCATAACCCCGAAATATGAAAAGCTAACAGTTTTGTGAGCCTCATTTTGGGTAGTTTGGTGTATCAACTTCCCGGGGGCGTAACTTTGGAATACGATCTCCATTTGGGGTGCACGATAACTTGTTGGAAATGTATCGTCGAGGAGATTCATTTAGGGGGATCAATCAGAGCCTTGAGCTATCATTGAGAAGCTCGATTCCAAAAAACCTTCATTTAGGCCCTCAAAATGGCCTCGGAAGTTAAAAACTGCTAAAAATAGTAAATTAAAAAAATTGCCAGAAAACTGTTTTGAGCCAGTTGGAAAAGGTGGGTGGCCACCGATATACACCTGGAGAAATCCTCCCTCCTAAGGAAGCAATGGTCTCCATTGCGTTGAGTTCTCGGGGAGAGAGAGGAAAGCGTTTGCTGAATTTGCATCTTGATGAGTTGTTTTCCTTGTTGGAGAAGTTGCGTTGCTTAGCTTGTTGAAGGTTGTCACAACCCTGTGGCTGGAAGGGTTGGACCTTTTAAACTAGTATGGATACATGAGATGCCTGTGTGAAGAATGAATCTTTACACCTTTCTTTAATCTTGTCGACCTGCTTCTGTTGGATAGAAGGTGCTCGGGCCAAGGCTATAGTGGTTGCAATATCCTTTTGTTCACCTTGTGAACAAATTGTGAAGAAATTGAATTTTGTAGTATGAGATACTACCTTGCGGAACTATTTAGGTGGAACAATAGTCGAAACTACCTCTGGTATTCTATAGAGATGACCCCCCAGAGAAACGATGACACTGTGGGGTCGAGACTCATAAACATCATGGTGCTTCCACATATATGGTTGGCCCAAGAGAACATCATAGACATCTAGTGGGGCAACATCACATAATACCTCATCCTTGAAGGGATGGATGTCATATGACAATCGACACTACTGGTTGACATGGAGATCTCGTCTCTGGCAAAGCCACCTAATGTTGTATGGTTGTGGGTGTGGTGTTGTCGACAATCCCAACTGTTTGACGACCTCTGCTGAGATGAGGTTCTTCTGGCTTCTGCTATCAACAATAAAATGTAGCGGGGACCCCTTCACCCACATCTTTGAATGAAAAAGGCACTCCCCCTCTTCATGATCTATTGGTTCTTCTGGTTGAATTGTTGCGGTCGCAAAAATAACAGTGGGGTCTGCGTCGATGATCTGTCTTTTATCAGTATTTTCAAAATCAGATTTTGAATCAGGGCTCGACTCCTTGTCTTTGATGTCGGCCACCAATGATTGTTTTCAACGACATTCATCGGTGTTGTGCCAGGGACTTTTGTGGAAATCACACCATTTTTCGGTGTCCTTCTTTGTCTTCTCGTGACTCTTCTTTTCCTATGGCTTGGGATGGTTTTCGGGAGACTGTTTTTAGGGTCGTCTTTATAATACTTTGGTTGTTGCAGATTTGCAGACCCAAACTCCTGTTTTTTTTGGTGATTAAATTTCTGCTCGATTTTAACAACATATCTATAAGCAACACCGAGTGATGAGATGTCCAGAAAATCCATTTCAGTTTGGATGTATCTCTATAGAGCCCCACGGTATTTCAAAACCAAATGTCGTTCAGAGTCTTTGATACCCATCTTGGTGCACAAGGTATGAAAGGTATCTGTGAACTCTGGAACTGCTTGGCCCCTCTCTTGCTGCAGTGTGGTCCATCTCATGTACTAGTCCTCATAGTTGCCAACATGGTAATATTATTTCTTTACTGCATCCACAAAAAAATCCCAAGTGGGCTCGGCGGCATATATTCCAGACTCCTCTGTGGAACTTTTCTCCTAGTAAGTTTTCCACCAATGTTTGCCATGAGGGAGAGCCTTAAGGAGTGCGAAGGTGATCTTTTCCCTGTCGGAGAAGTTATGAACAAGGAAATAACCTTCTAGCAGATTTAACCATTTTTCTAGGGCATCTGCATCTACCTGTCCTTCAAATATGGGAATATAAAAATTAACTTGTACTTTGAAAGGAGAGGTGCCTCCAAAGTGGCATATTGATGAATACGTGCGTATTTTTATTGACATGCAAAATTCTCCATCATTTCGTCCCTCTGTTGCGTGAGAGCTTGCTCAAGCAATAGATTGATATAATCATCCGCTCCATCGTTTTTCCTTTCTTCCACCATGGAGGGTTTCTTTGGCATGCTCGAGATATTATATTCAAGAGAGACAAGCTTGAGACCTAACTTTATATACTTGGACCTCGTCGCGGATATGAACTGATAAAAAAAAAAAAACGATCAAGAGCAACCTGCTCTGATATCATTGATCCAAATTATTTTTGGCACGAAATGAGAGTGGAGATATAAGAAAGAAATGTACAGAGATATATCAGATATATAATAATATAACAGAAATGTATCATAGATGAAACCATAAACACAGATATACATTAATACACAATTTTCTATTTATAAGCGAAAATGTAGAAAGACTGTAAAAATACAGAGTGAAAGACTCGCTAGAATGGTGGCAACTTATCTCCGAGAAGAGATGTGTCTACTACTCACATTCACAAGAAGATTATTTTACAATGAGGGTCCAAAGGCCTTTTTCTCATAAATAAAATCGAAAACCCTAACCCCGGAAGATAAAAAGCCAACAATTTTGTGGACGTCGTTTTGGGTAGTTTGGTGTATCAACTTCCCAGAGGCATAACTTTGGCATACAATCTCCGTTTGAGGCACACGAGAGCTCGTTGGAAAGGTATTGTCGAGGAGATTCATTTATTTGGATTAATCAAAGCCATCATATATCATTGAGAATATATATCCCAAAAAACCTTCATTTAGGCCCTCAAAATGGCCCCGAAAGTCAAAAACTGCTAAAAATAGTAAATTACCAAAATTGCAAGAAAACTATTTTGAGCCAATTGGAAAAGGTGGGTGGCCACTGATATCCATCTGGATCAATCCTCCCTCCTTAGGAAGCAATGGTATCCATTGCGTTGAGTTCCCGGGGAGAGAGAAATTCAAGGAAAAATGTATTGTTAGAAGCCTACTTAGGTAAACATTTAAGACTGTCAGATTGTTTAAGGGCCTCGCGGTATGCAAACATTTAAGCTGTTAGGCATGTTTAAGGACCTCGTGCTATGTAAACATTTAAGTTGTCAGGCCTATTCAAGTACCTCAAAAAGAGTGTCAATGCTCTAAATCTTCGGTATGTAAACATTTCAATACAAATAGAAATAATGAAAACATTGAAAAACAACGTCGATGCTCATAACTTTTGGTATGTAAACATTTCAGTAAAAATGTAATAAAAATTTAAAAAAGAGCGTCTAAGCTCAAAACTTTGGATATCTAAACATTTACAACATTAGGAACAACGAAGCTGGCAATAAGACCTCCAATATATTCTCCAATGAGACGATAACATATGAGTTTTTTTTTATTATATAAAAAATAATGTTTTTACTTCTATAGTTCAAACAATACAGATGATGTGAAAATTTATAGTCAAATGATATATTAATATGAAGTCAACGAATTATTGATCGCTATAATCCCTCTACGCCTTCGACAGGGACTAATAAAAGATAATAAATATATAATCTGTGTAATAACTACTTTTTAATAAAGGAAGAATTATCAAAGTTAAGAGTTTAATAAATTTAATTTAATATTAATATTTGAAAGTGATTAAATTGAGTGAATAGGATTTCAAAAATAATTCATCAACATAAAATAAAAGAAGTGAATAAAATAACTTAAAAAAAGGAAAGTATGGGCATTAGACTTAACTTCAAAAGGATAGTAAGACTTATAAGACTTAAATTCAAAAGGATAGTAAGAAACAAAGGATAGTAAGAAAAAGATAAATAGAGAATAAATACACTTATAAGACTTAACTTCAAAAGGATAGTAAGAAACAAAGGATAGTAAGAAAAAAATAAATAGAGAATAAATACAAAGACACATGATTGAGTTTCACTAAAATTTTTGGAGGAAGAGAGGAG
>SNQJ01S0261309.1:1097-12218 GCA_010110895.2 Picea sitchensis
AAAAAACATGTCTTTATCCTTAGCCATAACATAAGATTCTTCGGGATCAATAAGCCACTCATCAAAAGAAGAAGTAGAAGTTGTATTGAGGGAGAAACTAGAAGAAGAAAGTGCATGTGCATGAGAAGAAGAAGAAGAAGAAGTAGAATCAATATTGATGTTGTGCTTCTTCATCGCTGCTTCTAAAGATGTCATCTTCTTGAAACATTTGGACTCATCATGACCATATTTATCACAAAAGTTGCAATGTCTATTAGTATTCTTATTTTTATATTTTTCTCATTTGTCTCCATTAGGAGAAAAAGTTGTCTGAGTGGGTTTGGGACCCTTATATTGCTTGTTGTTGTGGTGAGGATGTTGCTTCTTGGGATTCTTGGGTTTATCTTTTTTATGGACAACTAAGGCTTGTTGGAGGTACCTGCAGTGTTGATCACTCTAAGTTGTACTAGCTTATCTTTCTCTCTAATCAAAGAATCACAAAAGTTCTCAAGACTGGGTTTTTGATAATCTACCCCTACAGCCTCTTATATGGCATAAAAGGTAGATACAAACATAGAATATGCACTACCTAGCTTAGAAAGAATAAGATAGATGCAATGATCTTCGTCTATCTTTATCTTACATTCTTCACATAAAGTTCTGAGTGTTTTAAACTTAGATAGATAGTCTTCAATGCAAGAAAAATCACTTGGACTCAAAGTTAGTACGTGATTTTCTAACTGTTGTGCTCGAATAATATTGTGTTTACCAAACACAAATTCAATATTTTCCCAAGATTTTTTGGGTTTATCAATTGATTGAAGGTGGAACCTTAAATCATGAGAGATGGACATTTTGATTAATCCACGTGCTTCGTCATTCCTATTATCCCATTTGGCTTTCTTATCATCATTAGTGGGTGTTGTTTCCTTTCCCAAGGTAATCTGGTACAAGCCTTTACTTCTTAATAAATCCTCCATATGGAATTTCCATTGGAAGTAGTTGGTGATGGTAAGTAAGAGATTACTTGTAGAAACCATATTAAATATGCAGATAATACTGAATTAAAAACTAAAACTGATGATCTGAATGGAAAGAGCTCGAAAAGTTATGCGGTTTTAAAAAAATGCCACTGAAAACGGACTTCGGATGTGAGAGTTATGCCCTTTTTAAAAAAGGCATAAACGGTAACCAAAGGACCACGTGGTAGTGTAAGTTGTTTTATGAAGTGACCCACTTTTATAAAGAGAAGTGGGGCTCACTTTTACAAAGAAAAGCTGCATGAAAAATAAATAACTCTAAAATAAAATATTAAAGCTACTTATAGTAATTCACTTTTATACTTGAAGTGAAATACACTTTACAATTTTAGCATGAACTTTTTCAAAAAAAGTAACAAAAGAGAGACTTGAACTCAAGACCTCTTACTTAATAAGGCAATTTTTGACGAAATGGTCTAGAAAAACATATTGTAATGTTCATAAGGAGGATTGGGGGTGTTGTTGTTGTTGTGGAAGATGGCCTTGGAGAGCGTGCTAAAAAAAACTCTTTTCACACAAGAAAAAAATTCCGCTTCTCGATGACAACAAGGGTTAGATCTTGGTTAGCTTACCCAGAAGATGCACATTTTCCTATATGTTTCTGATTTGTCGAGATCGCACAGGGTGCGGGGAAAATATCATATGCATATCTAAAAGAGTAACAACCTGGAAATAAAAAAATACAAAACCAAAATACTTCTCTGCAAAAAATTCAAAAAATGCGTATTCAAACTTTATACCTCCAGATCTGACTGTAATGGCTGTATCTTGGGCAAATGGAAATCTTTTCGAGTGAAACCAAAAGTTTCCCTGAATGAAACGAGTGCTCTAGATGTAATGGAATAGTCCTGTCAGCCCAGAAATGTACAAAAATGACATAAAATGGAGATGAGGCAACTCGGCTTCATGATCTCGATCTACAATAGGAGTGGGTCTTCCAACAGGCTCTGATACCATGTTCGACAACACAGGTATTCCAACAGAGGATGAATACCTTCAGTAAAAACTCACATAACCATATCAAAGATCAACAAACCGATGTGTTCATGTGGTAAAACCCCTACGAGGAAACATCCACGGCCGCAGCCAACACGACCACTCGGAGCAATTTATTAATGCAAAGAAAAAGATTACAGAGAGATTTTACAAGATATTTTCTCACAATCGATCATCGGAAAATGAGCCTCCTTGCTCTTTAAATAGAGATCATGGACCAATCAAGTGTTAAGCCACAGATCAATGGCCGTTAAGATCGAGGAGAGTATGAACCGTCAGATCACTCTATGTCAGGAACATATCGTGATCGTCAGATTTCCTAACTACAAATGCATACTAAAGAAACAAACTAGAAAACACACTTTTCACCGAACAACACAATAGACCAAGTAGATATTAACTAACTGCTAAGTGTCTAAATATCCTAACATCTACTGGCAACAATTGTTGAATCTCGTAATCATGACATCTGCCTATATTGCAATTAGGGAGGCATTTTGATCCGTGTACCTTTTCCAGTTACCCTATTTACATTTGTTTCTCTTGTTTGTTGTGGTAGTTACAAATAAAAATAATTTGCACCTTTTCTCTATTGCACTGATTCAATTAATGAGAAAAGGAAAACCTGACCTATCTTCATTTTGGAAGTTTTGACATATGTCGAATTTAGGTCCAACAAGGTTAATATATTTTGCTACTATAGTTCCAAATCTAGCTCTATACAAGTTTGTTTAACCATGTTTAGTATATATTTTCTTTACTTGCATCAAGGAGAGAAAATCACTGGGAGGATCTAGTAGCAGATGAACACGGTATTAGCAAAGGCTTGATTACAAGATATAACTTATTTTTCTTGTTGAAGGCCATATAAATTCTTCTAGATTCCAAATAGGAAAGATGCCTAAAAATGATAAGAAGGCAATAAGATCCAACATGCTTGCTTTGGTGCCCACGGCAAGAGAGTAGTTATTTTCTAAAAATTCCCTTTCTAGCATGATATGGAATGACTAAGTCAGATTTGTCAGTTTGCAATTGACACCAATGTAACATGGTAGCATCTCCATGAAAGGTTTCCCTGCAATGTCATTTTTGTAAGGAGATGCGTGTTAAATGTGTGTTGTCCTATATGCTCTTTCTTTCTTGTCTAATCATCCATTTGTCCCTAAATATGACCCCTTTCTCATCAAGGAGGGGCATAAAGAGTAAGAAATATTAAACTGCCATCCTTTCTAAAAATCATTGGGCTACCTTACAACCCCATAGGACATGTTAAATTATATTAGGATTCTAGCATATCAAACAACAACGATCTTTAAAGTCATACTGATGAAGCATCTCTTTGATTTCATTTTAACATCATTTTATGGTCCACCTAGGCTTTGGTGCAAAAGGGAAAAGAAAGGAGATATCAACCTCAACAGAAGTTGAGGACAAAGAAGAGGAAGAAGAGCAGCAGTCGGATGCCACAGCTTGAGAGTTTTCTCGAATGTTCCAAGACGAGTACACTCTATTTTTGGACCTAGAAGACAATACCAAGGCAAGATGATATATAGACAGTGGGGCCACAAGTCACATGACAAGTGAAATAATTTTACTTCAGGAGTTCACAAGTCAAGATTATGGATTTGTGAAGTGCGGTGTGCATTCTAGCATGGTGGCTATTCAAACAAAAGGAGTAGTATCACTGTAACAAATAGAATCAGGCAGGATTCTCAGGATACCAGAGGTACTTTATGTACCAAGATTGAGATTCAGTGTACTCTCAATCTCAGCCTTAGAGCATAAAGGTTATGGGGTAATATTCTTTGGTTGTGGTGTACACATTCATTCAGTCAGAGACCAAACACCAAGACCACCCATGATGATAGGCATACGTGAGAATGTCCTATATAAGTTGTGGGGGTGATGTGTTTACAAACTCACAGATGATAATAATGAGGCTACTAAGCCATGCATGAGAGAACAAGAAGCTATTCTCAGCATACCCATGTGGTGGGAATGGACTAACTTAGAGGAATGGGGATACACAGGTAATCCTAATGCAGGTTGTAGCAGATTCATCCAGGGAGAGAAAACATAGTATCTATACATTGAAAGGATGGGTCTATCAGACTCAGAGGGAGAAATACATAGTGAGGTGGATCATGGAGGAGGAAGCTCCAGCTATGACAGTACCTCCCTCGCTAAGAGGGAGTGTTAGAATATAGCTTGAGCAATTAGGTCTTTCTCATTAGGGGTGTCCAGTAATGAGAAAGAAACCCAACCTATGACTAGACAAGTATCATAATGGTGGGGACCAACCAAACCAACTTATTATTAAGTCACAGCCATTGGATGTGACTTAATCAACCTCAATGCTTGATTAATTCCCCAACCTTGGATCAAGATCTAGATGAGAAGATCCTAGGGTCAAGATTGCATGAGGGAAGGGATAGGGTTACAAATAACCTAGCAAGCCCATTTATTCAACACCTCAAGAAGAGAAGTTGGTTGACAAGGTAAGTGTGCATTTCCAAGGGAGGTTGAGGGTCCTTATAGGGAAAGATTGTTTGAGGGGTCGAGCTAGGGATAGCATCTAATCTCATCCAGAAGAAAGAGTCGAGTAGGGATGAGATACTAGAATACCAGGACGAGTCTTAGTCATCTGGATAAGAAGATAGCAAAGAATATCCATCATACCAAGTCGTATAGGGAGTCGAGTAGGGAAAAAAAATAGGTCAAGTCGGGTCTGTACACAATCAAGGAGGTGAGCAAGTTCTAAACATAGATAAAGAGGTTGAGATAAGGACATCATTCAGCTGAACCATAAAACAAGAAACAAATAGACATCGAGCAAGTAGAATCTATATAGTATGGATAGTGTATGGTCTGTACCTGCACCCAACAAAGAGAATAAGCTATACTCAGGTTAGAAAATCAAATATATATTGAGTTTATCAGTGTTTTGTAAGAGAATAATAAAAAATTGGGTTTTTTTGTAGCCTTAATCTTGTTGTACGGACGCCCTGAACATTACTAGTTAGAGTACGGACCAGTGCAGGTCGTACGGATCATGTAAACAAAGTATGGTCGAATTTTGAATTGCACAGGAATAATATGAATGGAATTTCTATGTTTTGACATAATTTTTACAGTTTGTGTATTTCCTTGTGTGGTTGTCTCTAATATAAAGATATGGTTGTAGCTTGAATTTAATAATTAATGAACAATATCATTCATATTTTTCTCTTCAATTGAATATATTTACAAGTGCATGCTTCCCTATGGATCTATTAATTCTTCGTCCCTTTTGTTTAATTGCTAAAAAATCAATCTCAATATTTATATTTTGCCTCTAAATTTCTATTTATCCTAATTTTTATTTTTGTCCTCGGTTGTTTTGGATTCCAAATTTTGGATGTTATAATATGGAATCTGTAAATTTTAAAGGAGAAATATGAAGTTTATGTTCTATTTGTAACTTTGTGGATGTCATAATGTTAGTGATTTAAAAACATGCTTAATATGTATTGAAACTATTGTCTTGTTTGCAATCATAAATGGACAGATTAAAAGGTTACAAGATGAGGATATTCAGTCAAATCTCCTAGAAATTGTTGGCCCAAATGTGAACACAACATACATCACATGCCTTGCAAACCATGTCGCAACAATTGGTATTAAACTGCCATTTTTAGTGATGATCATCAAGAACCTGAAGAAATATTTCACATTCAAGATTCAAATCCTAGATGACAAGAATGTTCTTATGGGAGAGTCTTCCAATGGGTTGAATCTTAAAACAACTTGTCTCCTCTAGTAGTGAATCTTGGGAACCCCTTCAAAAATTGTTACTCTATCTTATTGAACTACAAAATCATGACAAACTACCCTATGGTAAGCATGGTTACCGACTTACCTCTGTTAAATCCTTGAGTTTCTGAACTTTTGAATCTATCTAACCACAGTTTGGTATGTAGCTCATAACTCCAATGATTCAATATATGAATCTTTGACCTTTATGGATAAGCTACATGATATTCCAGGTCCAAAGGTCGATATTTATTGCATTCCCTTCCACTCAATGAAAAAATCTATTCTCCTCCTGGGTTGAGGGAAATTTATACTATTTTCAAAGGTCTTTCGTTGTCATTGTTGATTTTTGTTGGGAAAGATAACCTTCTCTCCTCTATCTTGTCTTAGGAGTAGATTCAAATTTACTGAAATAGGATATGTTACATACATATCCAGTAAAAACTCATACTCTCAGTCTAGACTCTGCAATATTGTTTCAAGGATGTTGTATATAATTCCCCTTGATGGGTGTGGCTCATGGGTTGATAGGTGTGTTAACGCCCAAAAGCGCAACATAGGGTACCTTCTTGCAAATGGTTGCAACATCCTATTATTTAATTATATTTAATAATATACTAATAGGTGGGACCCCTTATTTGACTTGTGTGACTATGACGAAGAGATGACACTTATGTTTTATGTGCTTGGTAGTTATATGATCTCTACAGTTATTTTCTTTTAAGTTGTTGTTGAAATAAGTGGAAAAATGATGTTATGGGCGATGTGACTTAAGAAGAAATGATGTTGTCTTTATATAGCTCTCACAAGTATTATTATGTTTCATTTAGTTTGATGAAGGATCTAAACTCCATGTTTAAGTTATATGTGTGATATGGTGACTTCATGTTGCAAGGATTACGTGCATTGTTTGAATTGGAAGTAAGGTTGAAACATGGTATCCCTAGCAAGTGCTTGATATATGTCACATTGGAGTTTTAAATGAAGGTTGGTGCATTTGTTAAAGTTTAAGGCTTGGGATATGGTGGTGTATCAAGCTTGCATTAAAATGATTTTGGAATTAGTGGGTTGATGTGTTGTATGGTAGCTTGCTCGTACTGGTTATGGATGAATGTGTAAGTGTAGATACGACGTACAGTAAATGCACGTCGCTCTAACCTACCTCGAGCCCGCCATCTTATCCATTTCGCATTTTCTCTTGTTGGTTGTTGTTACTCCGCTTTCTTCAGTCATGGAAGAGGCATGCAGGTTTGGTCCACTCTCCTTGGAAACTTTTTCACAAGTATGGGGTTTCTTGTTGCTCCATCCATGAATATTTTTCTTTGCTCTTTGATTAAGTCAATAGTTGGTTCTTGAGTTTGCTCCTTGTATGTGCATTTCCAAAGTTATGATATGCGGAATTTTTTTACTGTGTATGGATTATTAGCAAAGTTTTGGTCTCTGTGGCATTTGTATTCGAACTATTTGCATTGAAAATGTGGGTGTTTCTTACTATATGAAATTGTTCGTGATTTACCTGTGGAAAGGGATGTTGTTTGGGAATTTCTTGGGCCTGCCTTGCCTCTAGTTTTAGTTTGGTGATTCCTCTCCATCTGATAGAAATGTTATCACTAGTTGCGGCCTGTGGGTTATTTGGAAACTCTGTCTATCATTTAATTATGTGACTCTCGTGGCTATCGTGCTCGTGCCCTTGTACCATCTCTCTAAATATAAATGTGGAATTTTGTGGTGGTGTTAATCTTTTCATGCTCCTTTTGGCTAAACCCTCAACTTGGTCAGCTCGCCCTCCTTCATCCCATTATTGTTGATAGTTTCGTATCGAACCCTGTATTTCGAAAATAGGGTGGAAGGTGGTCAAACCATAATTTAGTAAAGGCAATGTTCATGCTCTTTTTGGTCATGGGTTTGGTCGATTAATTGTTGCACGAAGATGGAAAGAATGTTAAGCCCACTCATTTTCTGGTAATACAATCTGTCCTATGGAAATATTAGGGTGATGACAGTATTGCAAAACCATTCTTTAAGGGATACGACCTATTGTGTGTTCGATTTTATATGAAAAGAATACCTCTGTGGATGAAGTATATATGCGTTGAATGAGTTTTTCAAACCAGAATGAAAGGGAATTTTGGAAGCATTGTTATTTGAAGTTTCAATTTTGAATTGTGTTATACACAGGGATCCCTTTTGTGGCCACTTCATGGAACATTGTAGTGATTTGAAATGTATCAGTGTTGATATTGTGGACCATTATTTGTCCTTTCCTCGACTGTTGGTTGTGATTATTGTGATTATTTTGACGTTGTGTCTCCTCAACTCTATTGTGCACATGTTGTGTTATTACTGTCGAATATTTATTAGGCAATAAATTATGAAATGATTACTATGCAATGCAATTTCTAAATGTAAATGAGCAACCTTGAAGTGAAACCCCAGTTCTGGATTTTTGGAAACAGAGTGTTGAATTTCAATTTTGAAACAACAAGGATTTCGAATTTTAATTGACATTTAAGATGCCATTGTTTGATATATTAGAACAATATCCATGGAATTCCTTTCCAATATACCATTTTACGCAAAATACACTCCCCTCATTATCCCAATTACATTTTTTCATTCCATGTTCTGTTGATATTCATTTTTAAGAAAGGTCTATATGAAAATGGAGAAAAATTGAAGTGGCAGTAATTGATGATTGGTATTCTGGGATATGTTCAAATACACAGTTGATTATTTTTGTTGATTGCTTGAACAGTATTCATAAAATATTCCCCCCTCCATGATATCACTTTACGCTAAATACAAGCCCTCCATACTCCCAATGACCCTATCAATTCCCTGTTAGTATGGCAATTAATAAATGGCATTTTTATGGATGGATTGCATGGGTCATGTAATAAATTATAGAGCCAACTCTTGATTTATTTAAGTGGAGTTTCATGTATGGGTTTGTAATGTCCCCACTTTGGGACATCATCACAGTGTAGAGGGTTATGATGACCAGAGTAGCCAGATGGAGGTTATAGTGAGTACAGGGGTTATTGAGAGGCATTGTGGGGTCCATCTTGCATTTCTCATCATATTCCATCATTATGAGCCATTCCGCATAGGTTGGCTTTGGTTCCGTTGCATTCTGACGATTTCCATGATTTTGACTATTTTGAGCTATAAGTCAATGAAATTCACTGAAGAGGTCATTTTGGGCACATTACTTGGAGGAACCTCTCAGTGTAATAGCTCATTGGAATCGAAAGGAGAAACACTACAGGATGTGATGGCTAGAAGTGACTTTCAGTGGCTAGGGAGGCCAGAAGGAGAGATAAGGAGCTTTTCAGAGGTAAAAAGGTTAATTGATTAATTAAATATTAATAAAATGAAAGTCACTTTGGAGGGACAAGGTGAGCCAAAAGTATAAAGGAAAGGAAAGGGCCTCTTCTCATTCATTCATGTATGATCTTATTTTGATATCTGGCTTCTAGCTAGTGAGCCCAACATTGGGGGTTTTGACGGTTTTGACTTAACAAACCCTAGAGGATGATTCGGTGGTGAAAGATTCCACCTAGCTTGTCCCAAGCTTGGTCTCGAAGATGCAATAATCTCCCACACCATTCTAGTTCCATATCTACTCAATTGTAGGGGGATTCTACATTAGTTTCATGTGCAGATAGAGAGAGGGTGCACCAATTGAGGGTTTCCAGCAAGAGGGGCACACCATCCTTGGATAGAGATTTGTTGTAGGAGTTGGGCAGGGTTTTTGGAGATTCCATCACTTGGGTTCTTCTTGCAGGGTATTCACCATCATTCCTAGTGTTTTCTGAGAGGGTTTTATGGTACATATGATTTGCTAGAGCATTGGGACGAATTGAAGAGAAGGAGGGCATTTCTGAGATTCAGATCTAGTCAGTTTGGAGGAGTTACACTTCAGATCTGACCCTGAGCTTTCACCTAGTGACTTGCAGTATCCCGATCTATATTCCTGGGAGTTTCAGAGCATTTGGAGGCCTCCTTCAGTAGGGACGAATTATCTAGGGCTTCAGTCATCCAGTGGGGCGCACCATTCAGTGGAGGAATTTTAGATCTACAAGGTTTGAGAGTGGATTTGGAGATTTGGACACCTGGGTTGTCCTTACAGTTGGTCGATCTATTAGTTGGCATCTTCCTTGGGGTGATTGGACTTATTTGACAGTAGGGCCAAAATATTGAGGAGCTTCAACACTGCAACAGGGCAAGGCATCTTCCAGCTTGAGGGGTTTGGCACTTGGCATTGGTTTTCATCTCTTATCCAGCCTTTGGAGGCTTATTTTGTATTGTCGGGAGCATTTTGTAGCAGCTCTATTGTCTATCTTCTTGGCCATCTATTGAGCATTCCAGATCGGCATCTTCATTGTAGCAGGTTTCTCTATTTTATGAATAAAGCAGTTTGAGATGTTTTGGCTTGTCTATCATATTGCATATGGTTGAGGTATGTTCCATGGTTGTCTCTTCTTGTTATTTGTTGTATACACACATATAAAAACATCAGTAAACCCTAAGGCCGAAATCAAGAGTCCATTCAGTAAGTAAACACAAGCAAACAAATAGATCAACAAAATGTTTGACGAAATAACACAACCAGAAAAAGTTTTTTAAAAGACACCAAAATAGTGATGATCCTTGCATAATGGCTTGGGATCATTACAGGGTTATTAAGAACTTTTCATGATTGATTAAATATTTCTACAGGATGAGTTTTTTTTAGCAGGGGTGGTAATGGCCAAAATAATAGAGGTAGAGGTAACTGGCAATGAGGTTATAGAAGGCCTCGGTTTTCTATCCTCCTGGATGTTGATCCACAAGAGTTAAACCAGTTGTTTCAAGCTGGTTTTTTCAATTTGGTTTTCCATGGCATATTTGTAAGTTTTAAACCTATGAATTAAAGCAGTGCATATAGATTCTTAAGCAAAACAAAATTTAATCAATGGCTCATACCCATAGTACACAGAGATTTTATACCAGAAACCCTCAACCGGGAAAACCTTTCTTATATTCATTATCAAATTTCACCATTCACCATACAATATATACAATGTTTTTAGGTATTCCATCGATACCAAAACCCTGATCCCTTAATCCGGGATTAATTTAGTAAACCTCTAAAAATAACAAAAACCGTCAGACGCAGTTGTCGAACCTGATGCACCCACACACACACATGCAAATAATATAACACATACCCAACATTATCCCACTTGTTTTTTTCACATCCAGGGGTCCAAGGGATTATATAGTCAACAATCCAGGGCAACAATGCCCATTGTTACTCTACACCAGGAGA
>SNQJ01S0261310.1:0-12218 GCA_010110895.2 Picea sitchensis
TCAATTAGAGAGCAATTCAATTAACAAGCTACTAATATCGCTCTATTCTTTCTTAGATATTCTATTCCTCGGTTCCCGCCCGCATATTATTCATATTTCCGCATAACGTTCCACTCAAGTGCTTTAGGGGGAGGGGCCCCACTATTCTTCGTCCATTCCGGCAAGTGAGAGAGCTAATCCGTGTAACCAACATAAACAACAACATAAACAACAACCTCTATGTATCACCACCAACACATCATCGTTTAACCTCAAGCAACCCTCATCGTGGAACCCTAATTGTGTAATTAGATTGAGCGTAAAGCATAAAGAAAGCATCAAGGCAGAAAGCAAGCATCAAGGCAGAAAGCAAGCATCCAGCAAGCAGAAAGCATACATACAACGTTCTATTTAACTGAATGCTCTTCATAACATACAACATATTGAACCTCATGCTCTTCATAAAATAAAGCAGAAAGAAAGCATACAACGTCCCGATTTCTTACCATCGCTTCATATCTAGTCATGGAGCCGGAATTCGTGGTAACGTATATTGGCGATGGGTCGGGCTTGAAGGCCTCGTGATGTAGCGCCAGAACGCTCTCCATAATTTCTCGCTTACGATTTGCATAACCGCTTAATTCACATATTTCCCGCTAATCCTGATTCAATCGGCAAAATGCTCAAACAAGTTCTAATCCATTTAATGTAATAACAACTTTAAGTTCCTAAATAGAAATGCATTATAAGCACGTGTGAAGCTAGCCCTAGATAGATTCCTTATTAATATTTTAAAGTGCCATTATTAAAGGGTATAGCAAATATAGGAGTGTCCAGGCTATATTCTGTTGAACGATAGTGAGTTACTTGGCCTTTACTCTTCAATTTGGCATTTTATAGACTTTTACTTATATCATCTTATCTTAACCTTACCTAAGTAAAAGTCTATAAAATGCCAAATTGAAGAGTCGCCGAGGAGGGAAAAAGGCCATTTATAGAGGGGAGGTTGGGGCTAGTCGCCGAGAGGAAATGAGGAATAAATTAGATTCAAATCTACTTTTTTTAGAACAACTCCTTATTTCTATTGGCCCTTCCTTTTATTTAGTGGATTAGCCTTTTAAGTAGTCCTGTTTTAACGTATATAAGGTGGAACAAAAGGGGGTCCATTTTGAGTTCCTAAATAGAAATGCGTTTTAAGCACGGTTCAAGATAGCCTAGATTCCTTGTTGGACTTTGAAATGCCAACCATTTCAGTGGGGGTATGCCTGGGGGACCAAATAATATAGTAGTGTCCCAGGCGAGATATCTGTTGAGCGATAGCGAGTCGCCTAGCTCTTACCTTTCTATTTTGGTATAGCTTGAGCCTTTGGAAGGTAGTGAAAATAGGGGTAATTTCCAGGTTGTTAAATTGAAATGGCTTGGAAGCACGGTTCAAGATAGTCCAGATTCCTTGTTGGAATTTGAAATGCCATTCTAAAAAGGTACGTCTAGGAGTGTCTGGGCGAGATCTCTGTTGAATGATAGCGAGTCGCCCGACCCTTACCTTCCTGTTGGTATTATCAACCCCCATATTTTTAAGCATTTTCCACAGACAGGGATACAGAAATTGGTTAAGCAACTTAGATATATAGTGTTCCTTCTGCTAGGGAAACAGAAAGGAATGAATGCTTTCCTTCCTGCTACCCGACAGTGTTACTTCCAGCTAACGAAAGGAGATTGGTCTTAAATTGATGGATGACAGTAACCCAACTTCAATGGTTTGTCTTTCTCGCTAAGGCTCGAAAGGAAGGATTACTGAATGGATCCGCCTCGCAAAGAAGGACAAGGTGCAGGGAAAGGCAAGGAAGGATAGGCAAGCAAGGCGCAGCAAAGCCGAAGTCAAGGTAAGTCATGGCAAGACAAGGCAAAGGCAAGGCTAGAGAAAGAAAGGCAAGGCGACATGGCAAGGCAACCCAGCAAGTAATGGAAAGTCAAGGCAACGGTAATGCAACACTTTGCAAGGCAAGGCAAATGCAACACATCACAAGGTAAGGTAAGGCAAGGCTAGGCAAGCAAGGCAAAGCAACGCAAGGCATGGCAAGACAAGGTACGGGAAGGCAATGAAAGCAAAACACTGTGGGCTAGGTGGTAAGGTATGCAAGGCAACGCATGCAGCAAGGGCAAGAAAAGTAAAGGCTAGGCATGGAAACACTGTGGCAAACAAGAAAAGTAAAGGCAAGGGAAAGCCAAAGCTTAGCAAGTAAAAGACAAAGCAAGGCAAGGCTAGGGAAAGCAAGGCAAGGCAAGGAAAGGTAATGGAAGAGAATCAAGGAAGGGAAAAGACACATGGGCGCGCGGCTAGACAAGGTAAGGCAAGGCAAGGCTAGGCAAGGAAAACAAATACAAGGCAAGGCTAAGAAGCAAGGCAAGCCGAGGCAAGAAAAGGCAAGGCAAGGGCGCTCATGGCAAGACAAAACATAACATGGCAAGGCCAGTGCAAGGCAATGCAAGAAAGACAAGGAAAGGCATGGCAAGCCAATGCATGGCAAGACAAGGCTAGTCATGGAAAGACAAGACATAACATAGCAGCGCCTGCGCAATCCAAGCCAAGCCAAGACAAGGCAATGGCAAGACAAGGCAAGGCATGGCAAGCCAATGCATGGAAAGACAAGAAAGACAAGCCAAGGCATGGCAAGGAAGGGCAAGGGGAAAGGCAAGGAAAGGAAGGTGATGCATCAAAGACTAGGCAAGGCATGGAAAGACAAGGAAAGAAAAGGAAAGGCGGCTGGAAAGACAAGGAAAGGAAAGGAAGACATGGGAAGGCATGGCAAGGCAAGGCAAGACAAGGCAGCAAGGCAAGCCAAACTCCCAAGCTGCCAAGACAATGTAGGAGAGGCAAGGAAGGATAGGCAAGCAAGGAAAGAAAAGGCAAGTCAAGCCAAGGTACAAAGACAAGGCAAGGAAAGGCTAGGAGAACAAAAAGAAGGGCAAGGCGACATGGCAAAGCAACCAAAGCAAGGAAGGGAAAGGGAAGGCAACGAACTCATGGCAAGGTAAGCTAGGATAGGCAAGGCATGAAAGACAAGGCGCTTTCGCCGCATGGGAAGGCAAGGCAAGGCGATGTAAGGCAAGTGAAGGAAAGGCTTGGCAGGGTAAGGCAAGGCAAGAAAAGGCAAGGGGTTACAGGCTACGGCGTATAAGGCTAGGCAAGGCTACCAAGTGGCTAGTCATGGCAACACAAAACATAACAAGGCAAGTACAGGCTGCCGCTGGCCAAGTCAAGGCAATGAAAGCAAGACAAGGCAACGCATGACAAGACAATGGCCGGAAACACAAGAAAGACAAGGTGCATGGAAAAAGGCAAGGCAAGGAAATGGAAGGCAAGGAAAGGGTATTTATACAAGCCTATTTATATTATTAAATATTATGTATTTTTAGAAAGGGTATTAAATAGATTTAGGTATTGTGATTCCAAGCTTTAGTGGTGTGGTAAATATGGGATAAATATTTTCTCATTTTTACCTACTTAAAAAAATAGTGTTATGGATATTTTACATGTTCAACATTTGTGAGTATTTTCACTAGATGCTATTTGGGTGTAGTTCTAGTGGATGTGAGGAAAAGTTGTTACCGTGATTATTTGGGTTCAAATTCCACCCTGGAAACATGCTCTGTTTCTTAGTGAGTTGACTGCTGATGGACATACAGGATCCATTCATGAGCTTTGAAGTACCCAGAGTTTTCACCAAGTTACAGCCACCGAAAAATGTTGTTGTGGGTATCTGAAAAAGTTAATAAAGTTTTCATATAGAAGTAGAAATAGGAATATATTAATTGTGTAGCAAACCACATTTCTTTTCCAATTTCTTTTTTGTTCTAAATTTGTTGGAAATTTTCAAATTTTAGGTTAGATTGTTGAAATTGCATTATGGAGTCTAAGATAGATTGTTAAATTGCATTATGGAGTTCTCCATTGAAAATGGATGCTAACAAAATCATCTCCAGGATCACAATTTATGAAATTGCAAATTTTCATCATCAAAATTGCTTCTTTCATCCTGAATTCCATCAAACTATTAGACAAAAAGAGTTATTTGCTACATAGTTAGATAACTAAATGGAAGCATAGTTGCCTTGAAAGGCCCAATAACTCTTCTTATAGGAGTGGAAGCTATTAACAAATTCCTTACCTATCCATACAAAGAAACTCGTTTGCTATACAATTAGATAACTATAAAACACACACACTAGTCACCTATCAAGATCTCACAATTTTCTCAACCTTATAACAAATCCTAACTTACCAACTCTCTTTCCCCCCATCCTTCACAACACAAAGAAATGAACTCTCTTATTTGAAATGCATTCCCTCATATTGTTCTACTTCTTTACAAGGCTCCAATGCTAATGGCTAAGAAATATCAATGTTGAAGCTCCATATTCTTAGCTATAAACAGCTTTTCAATAACTGCTATCATTCTGTAGATGTATCATGAATTAATTGCTTGTTGGAACAACCAATATTTATGTACAACCAACTAGCAATGGCTCTCCACCTCCATCATTTCATTCCCATGCCAAAAGCAAGAACAAGAGTGAGAAAAAATGAAAGAGGAACAAATGGAGAGTAAGTTAGGAACCCCCAACAACAAAAATCATTTTTTTTATATATTTGCATGTAATAATGTATCATGTGGTTTCCTGACCATTTTCCCTATTGATTCCAATATGGGTGAATAAACATAATAAATTGGACTATCCCTTTATCCCTCTTGTGGAATCTTAGCCCCCATGACTGTCTTGCCTTTATTTGACTTGTCATTTTAGAATTATGGATGTAAACAATAGTGTGCCTCCCCAATGGATCCTTTACCCACCAAGTCTATCATAAAAATACTCACACTTGAAGATACCTCCATGCCTAGTCCCATAATCATCCTACTCAAAAATTAGTTTTCCTTAAAAATCTAGTTACTCGAGCCATCATAATCTCACACCCCCAATTCTTTGAAAAGGAAAAATCCCACCTAGCCAAATCCACTGTGTTCAATTCCTACACTATATCTCAAATTAAAAAAGATTTCAGCTCAACCTACAAGCCTAAATCCACCAATTGTTCGCTTTCTTCCTTAGCTCTCATTTATCTTCCTTGCATCCAAGGAACTATTGGATCACATGGAAATGGAAAAAGACAACTCTCTCCCCTTCCTGGATGTTCTTATGTCTCGCCTCCCTAATGACTCCCCGACCCACCAACTCTATTGGAAAAAGACCAAGACCGACACATATACCTTCATGTTCAATCTCATCATCATCCTGCCCAAAAATATGTTGTCCTTAAAAACTCTAGTTACTCAAGCCATCATAATATCAGACCCCCAAGTCCTTGAAAAGGAAAAATCTCACCTAACCAAATCCCTTGTTTCTAATGGATACATCAGCTCTCAAATTAATAAATATTTTTGCTCAAGATACAAATCTAAATCGACCCCCAATTCCCATTTATCTTCCCTACATCCAACGCACTACCGGACATATCTGTGCCTCGTTAAGAAGAATATCAAACCATCTTCAAGCTCCTTCTTTAAAACCTCAAATACCATTCAGATATGCTACATAACTGACCTGTTTGTCCCATCGGGCCATAATTTCTTCTCCTGGCAAATCATACATTGGCCAAACCAATGTATCCTCAAATCCCATCTTAAAGAGAACATAGCTAATACAATCCATAATATCCTCTCTAAATCATTTATTATTGAACACTCCTTAAATCTAAGTATCATCTAATATGTTTTGACAAAACCAAAATCCTTGCCTTGGCACCTTATTACTCATCTCACGCCATTCGCGAAGCTTTGGAAATTGAACAACATCCAAACAATTTTAATCGAAGATGGGTATAAACTTAGCCAATCTTGGAAGCTTATCCTTCATCGACTCGGGAATCAAACATAATTTGTTTCTCCCTCCTGTAGGTTTTTTCCCTCTTATCTAGAATCTCCCTTCTCTAATCTAAAGATCTCATTCTTATCCCCATCCCCCTCTTATAGTCTAATTTTTGTCCGTTCATCATTACTTTAGTATTCTTTGACCCTTTATTATTTATCAATTCTAACCATTACTGAATTATTTCTCCTCTTCAACCTTAATCGTTAACTCCTTTTTATCTTTAGTTATTTAATAATTATTATTATTATTTAATTCTCTTTTCCTTTTCTGACCCCACTCACTAATAATTTGAATTTTTTTAACCTATGATTTTATGTTTTCTTATTATTGTAGTATTTTCCTTAAATAATTAATTTAATTATTATTTTTTAATTATTTTCATCATTAATCTTATATTTTGTCGCCATAATAACTAATTTGATGTTATTATCATAATTTAATTATAAATTATTTTTATACCTTTAGTAAATTATTTTAATCCTATTAGCATTAACTTCCCTTGACCAAAAAAAAATATATTCCTATAGTCTTATATTCTTTAATCTGGACATTAATATAAATATTTTTTCATTAAATTACACTAGTAATTCATAATGACTATTTTTTTTCCACATTTTTCCAACATTCTCATCTTTAACTTTTATAACCCCCTCCCCTTAGCACTCTTTTTCATAACTCTCGGCTTCAACAATCCTTGATGATGGTGTGGAGTGTCCGCTTGAAACGTTGGACGCTTCAAAAACTCCATACACTTACATCCAAAAGTTTAAACAATATCTATTGATTTTCTTAAGAGAGAATCAACCAATGTATGAATTAGTAAGAGTAAAGGAACATTAGAGGGATGAAGGAAAGAAAAGAAACAAAAATTGGAGGAGTTGTTGCAAGTGTATAGAGGAGTGTTCCATGAGCCCAAAGGGTATGCATACGATAAAGATAATAAAATATTATATTATTAGTATTTACAGTATTAAAATTTACAATTTATTAAAGATAATGTTAAATATAAAAAGGAATTTGAAACTATAATTATTAATTATTATATAAATGTTAATTTGACTAATAAAAATTATTTTTTCGAGTAAAATACAAAACTAATATTGTCAAAATTTTGAACTAATATTTGTGACTTCCATATTGAAATTGGTTATTGGAACAATCCAAAAACACTTTGGAATGAGTGGATATGTAACTTTTTTTTATAGTAAGAAGTTGAAGAGAAACCCATTTCATTTTAACTTTCCCCTTTCATGGAACATTACCCAATTTCATAACTTAACTAATTTTAAATATTTTAATGTTCATAAAATTCATCATAACCTTATTGCATTACCTTCTATTAGTTGAAAATAACTATTACAAAGCATTTACAAAAGCTCCAAAATAGGAATACCGAAACTCCCAAAATAGGTAACCAACTCTTGCCTCTAAGTTGTGATTAAAAAAAAATAATGTACTTCTTCTATTCATAATTTGCTATATATCTAAGCATCCTATATCTAATAAAAAAAACTAAATCCTTATTCCCCTGGTACAATGCCATCACCACGGTTTGGAGGTGATGCATGCCAATCCGGGCCAATGATGTTCTACTGCTATAGGAGTTGATTGGAAAGAACAATAATCCTAGCTTATAAAATCCTTATTCTCCTAGTACAGTGCCATCACCACGGTTTGGAGGTGTTGCATACCAATCCGGGCCAATGATGTTCTACTGCTATAGGAGTTGATTGGAAAGAACAATAATCCTAGCTCCTAGCTTCACTTTTCTCCTGGCGAAATCTCATGTCTGCCATATCTTGGCGAATCTCAAACATTAATTATTAATTACAGATGACTAGTAGAGAAGAAAATGGGCAGTTCGCTCATATCTGGAAGGGGAGGAGTCCTCTTTTTCTCCATATTATCGGCCTCTCCCTCTCGACACGGAAATTCTCACCAAGCCAATTGATCTGCTTCAAGAGGTGGAGGAATTTCTTCCTCAACCAGATAACCCCTACTCTCTTCACTCCCTATATTTAGAAAAACCATCGCCATCAAATCTTCCATAACTTCTATGACAAAGACTTTCTTAACTACATTGTTAATAATGTGCATGTCGATGATACCAGAGGAGGTAATTCAGACATACATCATACTTGCAGGAGGAATGTTCCCAATATATTATCTGACAGTGGAGTTTGGGGTCATAAAAGCACCTGGCATGGAAGTTATCTAAGCACAAAGTGGCATCCCCAGCTCACAGTGATACATGCTCATACATGCATACCAGACACCCCAAGCTCACAGTGACACATGCTCATACATGCATAACAGACACCCCATCTGAGGGAATATGGAAATGATATTATAAAATACTTCTTTATTTTTATAAGTAATTTATTTTATAGTCATTAGGATTTTTAAAAGTAAACATCATCACCAAAACTTTCCAAAATTGTTTCAACATCTTTCTTCTTCAAAATACAAAATCCTTCCGCTAAATTAATATTAATAAAATTTAAATATTTTCAATATGGAATCTGATGTAGAAGAACTTTAACTTACTCTATATTGAGCCATTACCCTTTAATTGATATCCCAATAAAGAGAATGAAAACTTATCTTTCTACTATCATTGGAAGGATTGCTTTCAAGAAAGTCAGTAACATTTGTATATCATTAGTAAATTCCATGGTCTAATTTTTTATTATTGAAAGCATATATTCCATACCTGCCATGCCTGAGTGGGAGAAGCTCTAAAGCTGTGCTATAATGTTAATTAGAAGCTCTGAAGCTGTGCTGTAGTGTTAATTATGTATTTACTAAATAGAAGGAACAAGTTATAATATTACATTTGAGATAGTATCTACTAGTAGGAAGCCTTGAGTTTCTATATTTTTATTATGTTTTGTTATTATTACATCGGGCCTCGCTAGTAAAGGAAGAGAAATTCGTTGACAAATGTTGGGTGTTAAGATTTTAAATGTATATTTTATTGGGTGTATTGAATTTTTAAAAGCATATAGTTTTTGGTTTTGAATTGATTAGCGGGATATAATCGCTGTACTAATATTTATATTTCATTTGATAATGATAGAGATATTGTAATATTGGAAAATCATTATGGATATAAGATTGTAATACTCATTATGGATATTTTTTTCTCGATGGGTGACACGCGTAATAAACACCGCCACCATATGGCACCCAACCCGGGTTTAAATAGTGAGGTCGCCCCCATCTATTCAAGATAATTCCATGGGAGTGCCATTACAGACTCGGGTGAGCGACTCTCCTCAAGTAGAAAGGGCCCGCGACTTAAATCATTTAATATGACAGAAAGCATATAAGGAAAAAAGCGCAACTGCCCCACAAATTGTGAAAAGCTAAATCCGGCCCCACGCTAGAACACGTAATCATTCTTAAATGATGGAAGTGCCAGACCTCTCACAACTATTTCCCTTTCAACAATCTTTGAGATGAACTTCATTGCAGAGTGGCACTCACCACACACTCTAAGGTTTTTTATTATGCTAATAGGTTTGCCAGGGGGAGTGCCAATAAGCCCAAAAGAAATTGCCAGCTTCTCACCATGATGAGAAAGAGTGTTTTTTGTTCCTCTTCCACATCATGTAGGACAATATTTGTATTTGGCACATAGCCTACCTCCACTATTTGTTTAATCATGCTTTCCAACTTGGCATATATCTTCTCCGTTTTTTTGGGTGTGATCTGTCACCTACAACGAATGCATGAACCTCATCCCTGACCTCGATCCAGCTACATCCTCGATCCTTCTTGACCCCCTTGTCTTTCATCATTTTTCTTACCTTCTCAACATCGTCCCATCTGCCAGCTACTGCATAGATGTTTGACATTAGCACATATGTTGAGGAATCATGTGGTTCCAATTCAAGAAGATGTTCTGATGTGTGTTTCGCTCCATCTATGTTATCATAGATTCTTCAGGCACCTAGGAAGGTTTGCCACACCAAAGCGCCATGTTGAAATGACATTTTATTGATGAACTCCCATGCCTCATCCATCTTCCCAGCACGACCTAAAATGTCAACCATGCAAGCACAGTGCTCCATTTTTGGTTCAATGCCATGGTTGTGGTTCATGGAATTAAAATAGTGACGCCCATCATCAACCAGTCCTACATGGCTCCATGCCGAGAGAACAACAGTAAAGGTGACATGATCTACCTTCAGACCTGCTCTTTGCATTTGTTCATAGAGTTCAAGAGATCTACTTGCAAACCCATGTTGAGCATATCCTGCAATCATCGCTGTCCATGAGATTGTGTCTCTTTCTATCATTCTATCAAACACTTCCCATGCACTACATATGCTACCACACCTAGCATACAGGGTGATTAGGGCATCCTCGACATAAAGATCCTCCTCAAAACCACATTTTATAATGCAAGCATGGACCCGTTTCCCATGTTCCATGGCTGCAAGGCCAGCACGTGCCTGGAGAACATTTGTGTATGTGAACTGATTTGCCTTCAAACCTGCTTTGCCAGATGTTGCAAGCAATTTCAAGGCCTCCTCGCCTTGCCCATTTTCATTATATCCTGCAATAATTGTAGTCCAAGTGATCACATCTTGTTTGGTAATATCTTTGTCAACACTTTACGCAGCATTATCTATGCTTGCATTTGTTGTACATCGCAATAAGAACACCCCCCACAAAGACATGCAACTCGAATCAGTTTTTATGATGTGAGCATGGACCTGTTTTCCCTCTTCCAGTGCTTCTAGGTTTCCACAAGCCTGAATAACACTGCCAAAAGTGAATGCATCAGGCTTCTTGCCTGCACATTGCATTTCATGAAAAATCATTAAAACCTGTTTACCGTGTCCATTTTGAGCATATCCTGTAATCATTGCATTCCATGAAACCACATCTCGTTGAGGCATTTCATGAAAAAACTAAGCCTGCATCATGTATGTTCCCACATTGGGCATACATGGTAGCAAGAGGATTTGCCAAAGAAACATCCAATGCAATTCCAGCAGTGATAATGTGAGCATGGACCTGCTTTCCCTTTCCCAAATCTGATGGACATGCACATGCAGATAGGAGACAAGCTAGGGTGAACTCATCTGCCTTCATGCCTGTCCGTTGCATTCTGAAAAGTAGTTTCCAGACATTCTCATCTTGCCCATGTTGAGCGTATCCTGCAATAATCACATTCCATGAGACCACATCTCGTTGATGCATTTCATCAAAACCAAACGTGCATCCTCTATGCTCCCACAATCAGCATACATGGTAATCTGGGAATTTCTCACAAATAGATCGTAGTCATGTCCAGTTTTTATAATGAATGCATGAACTTGCTTCCCCCATTCAAGCACTTGCAAGTTAGCACATGCACTGAGAACACTTGCAATGGTTATGTCATTTGGTTTTATGCCTTCCAACAACATTTGGCACATAACATTCAGGGCCTCATCACCATATCCATTCTGGGTGTATCCTGCAATCATTGCAGTCCATGAGACCACATTTCGTTTGTGGCATGTTTCAACATATTGCATGCATCCCTCTATGTTGTCACATTTGGAATACATTGTAACAAGGGCATTCCCCACAGATGCATCTGATTGAAATCCAGATTTTATGATTTGTGCATGGACCTGTTTTCCCTGTTCCAAAGCTTCCGGTCTTTCAATTGCACTTAGTAGGCAAACAAAGATAACATGATCTGGCCTTCTACCTTCTTGATGCATTCGTTCATAGAGACAGAGAGCATCCTTAATATACCCACACTGGCAATAGCCCGCAATCATCACAGTCCATGAGACGAGGTCTCTTTTAGATATATTCTCAAACACTTTCGATGCATCATCTATGCTTCTGCACTTGGCATAGATGTCTACAAGGACACTTCCTACAAAATCGTCCGAATAGAACCCAATTTTAATAGCATAAACATGGACCTATTTGACCTGTTGCAGAGAGCCTCTGGTTTGGCAAATACACCAAGCACATGGGATAAAGTCAGATGGTTAGCCCTGATGCTGGCACGATGCATTTGGGTAAACAAATTCACTGCTTCTGAACCAAACCCATTTTTGGCATATCCTGCTATCATTGCATTCCATGGGCCTGAAATTATATTATTATTATCTTTAGGTGTTTTGTTGTTGAACGCCTTGCGCGAATCTACTAGTCTCCCACATTGGGCATACATGAGTATGAGAGCCTCCTGTATAGAATCATCCAATTCATGGCCAAATTTAACTGTCGCAGCGTGGACCTGCTGACCCTCTGCAAGAGCTTCTGTCCCCGCAGCACATGCCCTTAAGACA
>SNQJ01S0261311.1:0-12218 GCA_010110895.2 Picea sitchensis
AGTTATTGTTAAAAATAGGCTATGAAGGTAGAGGGTTAGGCAAACATTCACAAGGCATTGTTGAGCCTATTGTTGTTGAGGAGAGGTCCAAGTATTGGGGTCTTGGATATGAACAGAAAGATGGAGCATATTCCAAAGTTGAGGAGACAAGGGAAACAGTTCCAAGAACAACTTTTGTTGCAATTTCAATCCCTCAGGCATGCAAAGTGTGTGTTCAAGATGAATGCAAATATGTGAAACAAGAGAGTTGTGACAACCATGAGGACAAGAACATTGGTGTTGGTCTTCAAAGGAGAGATAGTAACTCTTCAAATTCACCTCATCAAGAAGGCAATAAAGGTGAATGTTTTAAGGTATATTTCTGCCTGTAATTCAATTGCTTTTGATTATGTTGAGCATGGTAAATTTTCATGTAAAAATGGGAGAAAAATTCCATGTACATATTGTGGTTTAGATAACCATCATGTTTCAAGATGTTGGAAAATATTGACCACATTTAGGAAACTTTCCAAGCAAAGGCAACTTGAAAAGAAGATGCAAAAGATTTGTACTCACTACCAAAAGAGGGGTCATCTCATTGACCAATGTTGGACATTGCATCCAACCACCCATTCACAACACAAGAAGCAGATGGATAAAGAGATTGGAAAGAATGGAAGAGAAGATTCCATCATCGATGTGAGTCAAGATGATTCACAAGAAGAGGATTTTCAGCAGAAAAAGTCACCATTGAATTGGCTTGGTAAGAAATGGTTAGATTTCTTAAACAAGTAAGGCTTGCATTTCTCTGTTTATAGATGCATATTTCAGCCTTATGTATGCATTTTTGTTGAAAGTGTGACAAGTTGCAACAGCTTATCACAACTTGTATGATGCAAGATGCATGTGAATGCGATTCTATTGAAGGCATTCTTGTTGTTGCACAACTTTGCCAGATGGGTGTAAAAGATGGGTATGATCCTCACTTATTGCAGCCATATAGCCTTTCATTTCAGCTCTTATGTACCCACATGTTTTTGGGTTTATGTACTTACGTTTGTACTTGAAGGAGAGTTGAAGAGCTATGCACATGCATGTGATTTTGTATTTGTAAATAGTGAACTTTGTGATAGTTTCATTATGAGTGACTCATGAATGTAACATGGTTGTGTATCATGAATGTCGACTTTTGGAATGTTGATATGTTTCAAATGAGTCTCAACTTGTGTCAATGTTGTCTTGATGACTATGTTGTGTCGATCATGTTTTTCGACCTATGTTTAGTCAATGGTGTTTGTCGGCTTGTAAGTCAATATTGAGTACACCAAGATGCAGGAAAAAGCCATGTACTTTGATGATGTACAAGATGCGACAGTTATGGCTTTGAAGAGAAAAAGAGTTGGTTGGAATCATTTTCATTCTTGTATAAAGTTTGTTTTCAAGATTGATGGTCTTTCTTGGTTTGTGACAAGATGTCGCAGGAAAGCATTTTGCAGCCATTGTAGAGCGGATTGTGTTGACGCCAAGAGTTCACAAGAGGGACTTGATTCTCAGTGCAAAGTATGACATTTTTTCAAGCACAAAGAGAACAGTGGGTCAGCAGCAGCCAGAGAATAGTGGTTGAGGGACATATCCAGTTGTAGTGCAAGGCATGTCAAGGTACCCAGATGATTGCCAAAAAGACTTTTCAAGTAGAATCAGTTGATAGAACTTGGAAGCAGAAGAGTATTGAAGCTCAAGAAAATAATCATCAGCTTTTGTGGGACCAAAATCCATTTAGTGGGAAGGAGTGATCAGAACTTGAACCAGGGGTCAAAATTTAGCCCAAAAATCAAAGTTCTCAGAATCTCTTCAAAACAAACAGGTGTGTAGGCCTTATCCTCACAAACCCAACACAACTCGAACGGGTTCAAACAGAGATCGGATGAGTTAGATATCGCGTTCTATTCATTTTACTAAACTGGCAAAATTTTGTTGAATGTACAATCCGTACAGTCCATACAAGCTGACGTGGAAGGGTACGGATTGCTGATTGTACAATCCATACAGGATGATGTGGCAGAGTATGGACCCATACGTGGTAGCTGAGTTAGCATATGTTGACATGGCAAGTGCTGAGTTGGCAGGACACGTGGACGAATGAATTTGAGACACGTGGGCGAATGAATTACAGACACATGGCAATTTATTGGCAAGTTGTATGGTGCCACGTGGCCCAGACATGGGCTGCCACATGGCACCCTATTATGGTATAGTGTAAAAATTATTTTGGAGTCCGCGGGGATCGAACCTCGGACCTCTCGCACGATGCTAAGCTTTGGTAAGGGTCGGGGTGTCGTTGCGACCACATAATAGTTCTTAACATGTAATTTTTGAATTATATTTAAATTCAAATGTTTATGGCATGGGGTCTGGGTTGGGGCTTAGCCCCAGCACCCGATTATGTGCGCCTCCCCATATGAGATCAATACACAGAGTTTTGCGCAGTAGTCTAAACACATTTCAAACGGTGCTACTCCATGCGTCGACACTTGTCACTACCATTAACCCACTTAGAAATGGAACTCTCCATATGCCCGACACTTGTCACCTATCCAGCCGTTGCAACGGGTGCCCATATTTGGCACGAGACGTGGTCACATGGAAACCACACGTCCAACACCTCTGCGGATTGGGGGCTAGGTTCCCTAATGGTGTGACAAATTCACGCATTTTGTGGAAACAGCGCACGTGATGGGTTTAGGCACGGGAAATGCCCAGAAGCCAAGTTACTCACATAGGAGGTGTGAATTGGCGAACCAAAGACAGCAAGCTTGAAGGAGAAAACTTGTAGGAGGTCTATCATCTTCGTTTTAGGCCAAACCAGGTGCCGAAAAAGCTCAGCTATGGGGTTTTTGGATGTTCTAAATCCATTGGTACAGGTTTCAGAGGCATTTGGAGACTTCTATTGCAGTTTTTGCTATAGGGAAGTTTCAGAGAGCTTCAAGGAGCCCAGGGCCACCAGTGAAGGAGGTCATGCCCAGGGGAGCCAAAGTCCATTTGCAGTGACTGAATAGTCATTCTTGGCTAATTGATATGCTCTGAACTCATTGGAATAGGTCTTAGAGGCATTTGAGGACTTTTATAGGTGTTTTGGCCACATGGAATCTCAGGGAAGCTTAAGGCCACCAGTAGAAGAGGTCATGCCCAGATGAGCCATGGTTTGTTTTCAGAGTTCTAATAGTCATTTTTGGGGTTTTTATGTATTCTCAACCCAATGGTACAGCCAGTAAATCCATTGGATGTGAGTAGTAGCTTGTAAAATAAATTAGACAAACTAATCCTAGAGAGCCTAGTCCATTGATGGAGGCTAAAGGAGATGTAGCCTAGTTGGGGGTGAACTTCTTTATCATGTTGTTGTTGTTGTGAGTTTGTTGGTTATTGTTGTGATTTTGTTGGTTATTATTTGCTGCAATTTATTCTTGATGTTGTATTTATTAAACAACATATTTAACCCTAAAAAGAAACCTCACACATAAACACCTAAAAGGAGCCTAAACTTGGCACATAAATCCTCTTGCACAACTAAGACATTGAGCAAGGTCCTGAATTTTATTTTAATGGAGTAGAGGGTGCTTGCATATCAAAACAAGTCAGCCCCCCTATTTTCAGATCGATACTTGAGGATGGTGAGTATACGCCATTAGTGGACAACACTTTTTATCAACAATTAGTGGGAATTATTTTGTATCTCACCCACACCCGTCTGCATATCTCATATGTAGTAGGAGAAGTTTCAAAATACATGCATGAGTCCCATGATCTGCAGTAGAAGGTTGTCAAGCACATCCTCAGATATGTTCAGGCCACCATGAGTTATGGGATTCACTATGCAGTTGATTATGCATTACACCTCATAGGATTCACAGATTTAGATTGTGTTGGTGATGGAACAGATCTCAAGTCCATTTCCAAGTACACTCTTAGTTTGGGGTCAGGCCCTATTTTCTTGTCAAGTAAGAAATAATCATCCATTTCTTTATCTTCCGCAGAGGTTGAATACAGAGGAGTAGTCAACTGTGTCATTCAGGCACTTTGGATTCAACACTTCCTTACCAAGATTGGTATCCAGTTTCACTATCCAACTATCATATGGTGTGATAATCAGAGTACATTGAGATTTTAAAGAGATCCAATACAACGGAAGCGAAGCAAACATATTGAGGTCCACATGCATTTCATCATATATCTAGTACATGACAGGATCATTGATCTGCAGTTTTTTCCTTCCTCTGAATAGACTATCGACATCTTCACCAAGACCTTCACTGGGATGAAGTTTCAAACTTTGCGGGATCATCTTGGAGTGAAGAACATGATTGTTTAGCAATTTCCTTTTCTTCTTTTGATGCATTGTCTCTTGAGGGGGGGTTTTGTTCCCATGCGGTTTTCCCTCTTTCCTCATTAATTATTCAGTGTTCATTAGTTGCATTGTACATGAGTACCTAATATGGCCTAGTTGTCAGGACTAATTTTTTATTACTCCATAGTGATGTTCAGGGGGGGTGTTGGAAATATTTCTATTTTTTAATCACTAGTTCACTATTAGTTAATTGGAGCTAGTTCTATTTTAGACTTTCTATTTTAGACCATCACTATTATGCATGCATTCCTAAGCAAAGCTCACTGCTAGGTCGCTTTTCATAATTATGGAATGTTCTTTCCTATATGAGTGTATATCATTCATTCATTGTAAGGATATTGATTAGCTCATTGGAGTAGTGTGAATATATTTTCTCATTCTTCCATATTGAATCTCTCGTCCTTTTCTTGATAATCTTTTTTTGTACTTGCTTTAGCTAGGTCTCCTATGCAGGTTTCGATGAAACATTGACACATTGGTGCTTGAATAATCTTACTTTTCATCTCATCAAATGAATTATGTTGATTCTTCCCCTACTGGAAAATCTTACCAATGGTTGTTATGGTGTGGAGTGGTGCAACTGCCACTGAAAAATGAAGCTATGAATTTTTGCAAGTATTGTGTTTCCCCAACAAAGCTCCTAAATTCAGTGTCATTTGTAGGAATTGGCCATTTCATGATGGCCTCCATATTTGCGGGATCTATATTGAGCTTCCCTCTAGTGATCACATACCCCAAATACACCAAAGAATGTTGAGCAAACTCGCATTTCTTGAGATTGGCCAACAGTTGGTGCTTTTTCAGAGTCTCTAACACATGCATAAGATGCAAGATGTGCTCTTCACAATTATCACTTTAAAATACTATATCATCCAAATAGACAATAACAAATGAATCTAGATAAGGGCATAAAATATCATTCATTAGTCTCATAAATGTAGATGGTGCATTGAATAAACGGAATGGCATAATCAACCACTCATATAAACCTTGTCTTGTCTTGAAGGCAGTCTTCCAGGTATCTTTTTCTTTGATTCATACCCAGTGATATCCTGATATCAAATCCAGCTTAATGAAGTACTTGGCATGCTATAGTTGGTCCAATAGATCATCGATCATGGGTAGAAGGTATCGATTCTTCAATGTAATCTTGTTCAATGCCCTGTAATCGATATACATTCTCCAAGTCCCATCCTTCTTGGTACAATTATGATTAGTGACCCACAAGATGAGGTACTTGGTCAAATCACACCTTGCTCCAACAATTATTTCAATTGCTTCTTCACTTCATTCGCTTATAGAACAGACTGTTTATACATCCCAATATTCAACAATGTGGAGTCTAGCAAAAATTGTGTTTTGTGCTCTACATCCCTCTTGGGTGGTATCCCTTTACACTCCTTAAAAATTCCTTTGTATTCCTATAGAAACTCCTCTAAATGATGTTTCTTCTTTTTAGTACACCCCTCCAGGGATGCCTTCACTCTCATTGGCTCATCATCAAATTGATTTTCTCTTAAGAAAAGCAACGCATATTTCTTACTACAACTAATCAAATTATTGGCTTGGTTGCACTTACCATTGAGATATTTGACTTTCCTTTATGTGCGTTGATGATGTAGGACTTCCCATCGTTGATCATTTGATATTAGTTGGCTCTCTGCATGAATATCTCATCCCTCATATACATGTAGGGACTTCCAAACACTACTCCACATACATCAAGGGGTACTACGTCCAATTCCACTTCATCAATAAAATTAACACTTACAACAAACTAAATATGACAATGTCTTGATACCTTTATATTTACATTTGTGTTTATCTAACTTAATGGATAGGATCTAGGATGATCATGAACCTTCAACCCAAGCTTTCTGACCAGATCCACTACTATGAGATTAGTCTGTGAACTAGATTCAAACAAAGCATCTATCTTGGTCTTCTTGACTTGAATCTTGACCTGGAAGAGCTTGGTCATATCCTTGTCTTCCTGGTGATGAAGGATACTCAAATTCACCTCCTTCTGCATAGATGTCCAGACAATATTTTCATTCGCATCAGAGCTACTTTCAACCTGATTGCTTGAATATTTGGCTAGAAGGTTCTTTTTCTTTCCATCATTCTTGTGATTCTTCGAGTTCAGCTATGGATGTAGTTTCCAACACTTTTCCTCAATGTGGCCATCAATGTTGCAATGATTGCAATGGTTGCTAGGATCCTTGCACTGATGTGCAGTGGTTTCCATCTTCTTATCCTTTCCCCCTTTCCACTTCTTCTTCCTCTCCTTGGAAGTTTCCTGGTGCTCTTTCTGCTTCGAACCACTTGGCTTCCCCTTCTTTTGGCCTATGTTTTATAGGTATTATGTCTGTACACATGCCTCATCTACTATCCTTGTCTTGAAAAGAATCACCTAATTTCATAAATGACTGTGTAAACCCCTTAGATACTTGAGGAGTACATATGGGTTGATATCTAGCATGATGGACATCTTTCTGAACTCAGTGGTGTACTCTTGTACACTCTGCCCCTGCCTTTTCCTGAAGTAGTGCCACTAGATCCATTGGTCCTCTACATACCCGATAGGGTAGAACTAGGAATTGATGAGGGTTTTGAAGTCCTCCCACCTAGTTACCAGTAGATCACCCTCCAGCCTAAGTGTTTCTGTATGGATTTCTCACCAGGTTAAAGCATGGCCCTCTAACTTCAATCTAGCAAATGAAATCTTATAATCTTCATCTATATGGTGAACGATAAAATAAACTTCTATCTGTTGCAACCAATGATTCAGTTAATGCATCGATCTCACCTTGGTATGGATTTATGTCCACTTTTGGTTCCATCTTGAATATGGATTGTGAAGGGTTAGCGCCACTCGAACTCGACTGCTCTTTCTTAGGTTCTTTTCGTGACTCTTTTCCTAGGTCTTCTTGATCTCTCGATTTCCTCTCTAATTTGATCTTTGATTTGGAGCCTCCATCATCTTTGAATGGTCTGAGCTTTCTTGCTAGAGTCGCCATGAGGAGGTTCATATTGTGACTGATGTTGGCAACTTGCGCTTCCAACCTCTCAAACCTCTCTTCTACTGGATCTCAGGGGTTATTATGAACAAACTCATCCACCATGGCTAAGGTTTTTGGGGCTTCTCTTTAATTCAATTCCTGGATCCTAAAACTTCCCACAAATACCCAAAAGAAAAACCTGGTCTGATACCAATATGATCTGTAAACTGCAATGGATATTCCACTGGAACAATTTTTCACAACATATCTGATAAATAAAACCGAAATCTACACTATGAGGGTCAAATTCCTTTAGACTTTGGAATGTTTAGTTATTGATTGTATGCTTATGCATGAAATATATAAAATGTGGAAAATAGAGGACAGTAAAATAAAATCACACACCATCTACAAAATAACATAGATATTTTCTCTAGGAAACCCTTACATGAGAATACCCAACTAGAAGGTGAGGTTTCTCTCCTCTCTTTTCTCTGGTATTGAAATAATGCAAGTACAAAAGAGAAGGCACTCTCTATGGAGTTACCTGAGACCAGTGGCCTATTAGGATACTACAAAACATTAACCCCCTCTGTTATGCTCAATAATTTCCCACTCTTAGTTTCTCTACTCTACTATGGAACAAAGATATGATAACGTAGAATGGAACCCCTTCTCCTCCTAGTGGCTCGATATTTAACATAGCTTGATAGTCATCTAGGGGTAGGGTTTTGACTTCCTCAACCCTCAATTGTGATAGGGTTTTGGAACTTCTAGAATCTTCTTGAAATTACATATGTGCATAGCCCCATATGCATGAGTAACAGGGGATGATGTGGCATCCTCTCGTACCATGGTGGTCAACATGGTAGGTCAACTTGTGGGAGGCATAATTTTTTCATACAAACTCTAATTGACGTGATTTGTGCACCATTGGAAAGGTACCATTATATGGAATAGCGTCACAGGGTCTTCCCTTTGTTGGGAAATTTTTAACCCCCAAAAATGTCGTTTAATGCCTCAAAATGGCCCTGGAAGGTTTCAAACCCCAATTTTCCAAACTGGGACCTGCTGCTGACCCTGCACGTCGATTCCTCCAATTTTTTCCACTTTGAAAGAATCAGGATAGATGAAAAATAATATAATAATCCAATCTGGATCACTGGAACCTCTTGAATGACACCATCCAATGGGCTATGTTGTTCATTGAGCCGCTACAGCGTGGTGACGCTAAGTGGCTTTGTGAGAGGAGAGAAAAGTACCATTGAACACCACCTTTGGCTTCTTGAGAGGAGAGAAAAATACCATTGAATTCCACCTTTCGCTTCCTAAGAAAAGAGAAAATTAAAAATACCATTGAAGGACGTGTGCAAACATATGCAAAGCATCACCTTTTGGCGTTGTCAAAGGAGAGAAAAATATTGTTGAAATACAAAGCATTGCCTTTTGGCATTGTGAGAGGACAGAAAAGTACCATTGAAAAACACATGCAAGTGCAACCCACCACCTTTTGGCATGTTGAGAGGAGAGAAAAATGGTGTTGTCTAAATGTTCTACATTTTGGCATTTTTCACCGGAATCGAGTGACATAAATAGGGCAAAATTGCAATTTCCTATTGTTTAAATTGTATTTCTAAATACATAAATGGATTCAACGTCCTAAAAATTCCATGGGGCACTCGGATTATACATACTTAAGAACTGAAATCTATAGATCCAACAATTTCTCTCCAGATTTAGAGAAAAATTAACCGAATAATATCCCTGGAAAAGAGCCAAAACATAGAACGTTTTGACTATGGTGAGAAAAATAGTATTTTAAGCATGTATGATGGTCTATGGGACTATGTATTAATTTTAACATTGAATATTAAAGGCACATATTGTTTTCTAGCCTCAAGGTCATCTTTTCTTCTCACAGTAACCACAGTCGGGTCCCAAAAGTTGCAGCAGCAAATACTTTAACATATATGCCCCTTGCCTTGCTATCCAAGGGTGAGGTTCTATATGTCACGATGTATTTCCCATTCAATCCTATGTGGGACTCCTAAGATGATGACGGCGCTGCAAGTTATCATTGAGTGGAATGCACCATTCTAGAGATTTTAGTTTCTTTTACCTTCGGTCACTGTGGAAGCCTTTATTTCTAGTTGCTAGTAATATTTTTTGAAAGCCTTCATTTCTGGTTGCTAGTAATATTTTCTACATATTGGTTCTAGATTGACATACTACCATAATCCTCATATTGTTCGTAGGGCTTCTTTGATGAAGAGACATCCTAGCTTCCCCATGTCCTTGTTGTTGTGGCAATAGCAAATGCTAAATAGTTTGCTAAAATAAAGTTTCATATATGTTGCATCATTGTTGCTAAACAATTCACTAAATGAGTTTCGTTGTAGCATTATTTAGTGGTATTTTTCTTCCTTGTTAGTCTCAAGCTAAAATGACTATATCTATTTAAAAAGTTGAGAGATTCAAGATACTAGGTAAAAAGAAATATTTTTTGAAACAAGCTGATTTCATTTTTCATTTTCGATTGCAAATATAATATATTTTTCTATATCAATGGCATATGTAGAGTTCAAATTTCGAACCCCAAGACTCGTAATAGTAATCCCTAAGTTCTATGTTACATCCACAAAGAGGTATACAATAGATGGTTCTAGTAAGTTGGATTTCAGATATGATGACTTATTCAAATTGTTTACAGATATGTGCATGGACTATGCAATGCAAATTGAGCAGGTTTGAATCTTATAACATACCCAGATCATTCCATGTAAAACTTTATAATAACTTGAACTTTTTTGTTTGTCTATTCTTTTATTATTTTGCAATCAGAAAATCTGATTCAAAAGATGTGGTTGAAGGTCATTATTCAAGAAATACAATGCCTGAATCTTAAAAACTTTGTTGAGAAAATGCTTTGTAGTTCACCATCCATTATTCCAAACTCAAAAAATGTAAGTTTTGTTAGAGTTACAATTAGTATACTTATTTTAAAAAAATTCAAGATTAGAATAGTTTAAAGTTTGTATATTGATTAATTTCTAGTTTCTAAATGCCCATGGGCAGATTCTTAACACTACTAGAGATTCTAATGCCAAAGCAAAAAATTAATTAAAACACCCAAGCAAGATTTAGACCTCGGGCTTTCTAAGAATTATGTTGGTCAGTGGTCCAAGCTCAAAAGGTAAAACTTCATATGATATTTATTGTAGGTTGCAAGTATCGGGAAGCAATAGACTGATAATGGTTGGTCCCAAACCCCTGAAAACCTATATTCTCTTATTTCCTCGAAGCTAAATTTCACTTACTTTTCATAGACAAATAATGATCAAAATGTATCTATCATGGATTACTAACATGAAGATAATAATGGATGACAAGAAAGCAGCAAGGCGTGGCTAAATTTGGATTTCAATACACTAGATATACCCTATATCTCTATTTTTATGCAACAAATAGAAGTATTAGAAAGAATCCAATCCAACAACTAATATAATGTTCCTTTGCTTACATACACAGTGATATCTAACCACATTTTCCATCCGTAGGCACCTCGATCGTCAATATATTTACTTTCAAATGCATTGGTGATTCCTTTAAATAGTTAGCAATATCAATAGCATTATGTTTGACCTCTTCTTCCACCTTTCTTTATGTTTTTTGTTTCTTTCCATGTGCCTTTTCATTAAATATACTAGTTTCTCTTGAAGACCTAGGTCAATTAAACATCAAATTTAAAATAAATATTGTTTGGTCAAGTGTAGGTGCCACAGGCATGACATTAACTAGTTCCCATAAAGGATCAAAGTGTTGGGATAGGAGAAAACCTAGACTTTTAACATTGTTGCAATAACCAAACAAGTGAGAATTATGGTTGTATGGACTGGTCCATTTCATCAGACAGTAGGGGACACATACTTCCGGAAACAAAGGCAATGTGGATGGCAGAATTGTTTCCAGAAGGGAACTACTAGGGTCCCCCTTTTCCCTCTCAAGGCCTTTATCGCTCAATAAATAAGGGCTATAAGGAAGGCGATTCTCATTGATGGCTTCAATATGAACTCTTGCATCCATCATCTACTTTCAAATATCCTCCAAGTGTCCTTAGTAAAAGGTCGTGGCATTCTTGTGTCACTCAAAAAAAAATTCAGATTGATTTTCTCTCTAGCTAGTGCATGCAGGTCACCATGGGATGAGACATAAATTGCATATATTGTAGTGTCCCTGCATAGACTATAGACTATAGCATCCTTTCATCAACTGCATTGACTGCAGTGTCCCTCTATCTTTTTATCACTTTAAAAATATAACAACAACGAACATGGCTATTTCTTTAATTTTTTAAAATTTACATTTTTAAATCATTTGTTTGTCTTTGGAAAATAGAGAAAAAAAAATTGAACACACCAAGGTTAATTAAGTCACATCACTCTCCCTAATCCAATCAAAAAATCTAGATATTAAAACTACAAAATATATAATAATAAAAAAATAAAATAAAATAAAAAAATTCAAAATAATAAATGTTTTTTGCAAAAATTTGGCAAGGGGCAAAGTAGTAGTAATAGTGAGTCCATTAATATTGACTAAGTACCAAAAATCATAAGCAGGGACTAAAAATTCTACAAGCAGATGTTTCTGAAAAAGACCCTTATCTCTTTTGAGGACGTCATCTTCATGCAACAACCAAAAATTGTCATCAATTCCTAAAACTTTGTTTTAGTTACAATTAAAATATAATTATTCATTAAACTATGATTGTTCATTGTTTTATTTACAATTAAAATATGATTATTCATTAGGTGTACCAAAAATATATTTTCATG
>SNQJ01S0261312.1:1863-12218 GCA_010110895.2 Picea sitchensis
CAACTTCAAAAAATACACCCACATTTTCCTACTGAAATCATCAACAAACAGAAGGAAATACGTGGCACCGGTGATTGATATCATGTTCATTGGTCCACATACGTCTGCATGAACCAGTTGAAGGACCCTCTGCACTCTCCAAGCTTTTCCTTCATCAAATGGCACTCGATGTTGCTTCCTTGCCTGGAAAGCTCCACAAACTCCCTGAATCTTCTATTGAATGTTTGGAAATCCATCTACCAGTTTCTCTCGTGCCAACTGAAAGAGGTAGGTAAAATTGAGGTGCCCACACCTCTGATGCCATAGTGTGCAGATGTTTGATGCACTCTTTGCTACCAGTGCATGCTCTCTACCCTGCCCAATATCCACCAATCTGAACAAACCATGGTCCTCCACACCAAGAGAAATGATCTTCTTGGTATCCTTTTCAACGATATAGCACTTGTGATTGCTAAAGTTGACATCCAAGTGAGGAGAGTGCCTCATAATCTGACTAAATGAGAGCAGATTAAGCTCCATACCTGACACATAGTGGATGTTGAGAAACATAAGCATCTTTCCTCCAAAGGAAATATGAACATTCCCCTTGCCAACTATAGTATACTCCTCGCCTCCACCGAAGATCACCGAGTCCTTGGATGGACTAGGTGTAAACTCTGTGAACCAATCTTTTCAATTGGTGAAATGCCTAGATGCACCCGAATCAATAAACCAAGCATATGAATTTGACTGATCTTCTTGTGTATAGGCCATAAAGGCATAGAAGGATGCCTCCTTCTCCTCCGTGTGCTCTGCGACATGGGCCTTCTGCTGAGACCCTCCCTGGTTGTGATTCTGATCTGCCAACTGCTTTCTACAATGCTTCTTCATATGGTCAGTCTTGCCACAGTAATGACAAGTGATGGTCTTCAGGATTTTGGTGGCATCCTCACCATTGCCTGGACCAGGTATCCTTGTCCATTTTCCTTTGCCTTTAGATTTGGCTGCAAATGCCTGCTCTGAACCTTCTATCTCACTGCTGCTCCCAAACCGCTTCTTCCACCTATCCTGCTGTAAGATCTTATTGGATAGCTCTCCAAACTTCAGGTCAATGTCTGTAGTTGTGATGTTCAGGGTCTCAATGAAGTGCTCGTAGGACCCTGACAAGCTGTTCAACGTGATCACCACCATGTCCTCTTCTGCCATCTTCCGACCAATGGCCTCCAACTGCTCTCGGATGTCCTTGATATTGAGTAAGTTCTCTTGGAGAGAGGCACCCTCACTCATCTTGATCGAGAACAACATATTCTTTGAAAATAACGCTCGACCCTTATCTGAAATCTCATGAGTCTCTTCCAACTGTTTCCAGATCGTTGCAACAATCTTCCCATTCTGAACCTCAGGTAGCATCTCATCTATCATGGAAAATTTGATCAGCATCACGGCCTCTTTGTCTTGTCCATCAAACTTGTCCTGGTCTTTACCTGCAACCGTGGGACGAGGAATTGTGCCCAGAACAACATCTGACAGGCACCGATATGCAAAAATGGCCAACATGCGTTGCTTCCAGGTATTGTAGTTCTTCCCTGGTTTCCTTCCAACATGATGTTGATCAATGTAGCCATAGATGATCGTAAAATACTGAACTTAGTAGATAAATAGTGGAAAAATACCTGCAATCTTCCCTCAACCATCTCCAAATCAACCAATTTCTCCTCAAATCTGCTAAAAAAATCAAGAAATTAACAGTAAAAAAAAAAACCAAATCTTCGAAGATGGGCACCAATCCAGGTAAGAACAGGCCAATCTGTTCTCCAAACCATCCAAATCGACAAAATTTGAGAGAAATTTCAGTTAAAACTCAGAAATTGCAGAGATTAGCAAAAAAATGGCAGTTCGTACGGACTGTACAGTTGATCTGTATGGTCTGGATGCTAAATTAAATTTTCTGTATGCTACAAATCTATTTCTTATGGCTCAATTAAATTTTTGGGCTGCAGAATTAAATTGTTGTACGGCAAAAACGTTGTTGTGTAAAAATCCGTACGGATTTTTTCATGCGGTTTGATCTTCAGAAATCGATGACTGCTGCTGATAAAATCAATTCCGTACGATGTATGACTGATTCTAATTTTTAAAAAATCTAGCCTCCCCAAAAAAACTCATCCCCGAAACCCTTAAAAAAAAATTCGAATTTGATTTCGTGAACCTGGCTTTAAAACCACAATTTTTTTTCTGAAAACCTGAAAAAAATTCAAACCTGGCTTTTAAAACTGAAAAAACAAACGAACCCGGCTCCAACTGATCCAAAACCCTTTTGGCTCCTTGAGTGTGCTACGCTGGCGATCCCTCGATCCATCACTTCAGACAGTAGTCCCTAGGTCTTCACGTGCTCCCAGACTCTGTGGCCCTAACCCTGCTCTGATACCATGTAACGAAAATCGAGCACACACAGAAACCAAGATAACTTAAATAAGGTTATATTTCTTTATTCAATCAATTAAATAAGAGAGCAAATAGCTTTCTTATATAGGTTACAATCAAGTAGAGTCAAACCACTTTATGAATGTGGGATAAAGTGAAAATATAACCTAAAAGAAAATATCTGACCTAAAAGCAAATAAATTAACCTAAAGTCACTTTGACTTTATTAATGCCTAAGTCTAACTTCTAATTGACCATTATAAACTAATATTTAATTTAACATTCTATCCTCGAGAAAAGAATTGGAAATCCCATATTGTTGATGTGTTTTGTAGTGTGGATGCAACTTCTTTGACTGGGCATATTCTTGACATGGAAACCAATACAAGTAAAGAGGGTTATCTGATAGCTTTACTCAATTTTTGACGTTCTTCACAATTGGTCTTCAATATATTAGTGATGTTCTCTACCTAGTTGTAAGTTGTACCCTCCTCAACCATGTTCCCGATGGATTATAGCATGTTTAGAACTACATATGAGGCTTAACTAGTATTAGTCAACCAAAGGGACAAGATTATGCAAGTCCATTTCACATGATATTCCTTCACTTGGCTGATGACCAAGCCTTTTGAGTTCTTAGAATTTATGTTCCCTTTGAACATCTCAATCCATTCTAAGGTATTGGTTGTCTTGGGGATAATTTCACCTGTATGTGGAAGCCCCATGAATCGTTGAATTAACTATGGAGTGATTGTGACTGGCTCATCTAACCATATCTTACATTTGTGATACCAACTAATTATAAATTTTGTTTCTTCCTCTTCCAGCTCTTTGAATCCCAATCTATCGGGCTCCTAGGATGACCTAAACTTCACCTTCTCTAGCATCAATGGTTCATCTCTCCACTTTCCTTTGTTTACTGCCCATTTCTTTAATTATACTAGTGGCATCCCCAATTGATTTCATCCATTCTAGCATTCCTAATGTTGTCCATTCTTGCTTCCAATTTCATCGTTGGTTGCTTATCAAATATCTCCTTTTCCCTTGGATCAACAATTTTAGATCTAGGATTTGTTGATGCTAGTGGGATTGCACCCACCATTTTTGGTGGCATGTTTACTCTTAAGTCGAATTTCAATCCCAAATTTCTCTCAACCCAATTGATCTCTATTGTTAATTTTTAAGCCCCACTCTTCTCCAACACTTTTCCTATGAATTTTTTCTCATCCCCTGATCCAGATTATTTTCGGCACGAAATGAGATCGGAGATATAATAAATAAATGTATAGAGATATCTCGGATATCCAATAACATAACATAAATATATCAAAGATGCAACCATAAACATAGAGGTACAGTGATACACAATTTTCTATTAATGAGCGAAAATGTACAAAGACTGTAAAAATACAGAGTGAAAGACTCGCTAGAATGGTGGTAGCTTATCTCTGAGAAGAGAAGTGACGACTACTCGCATCCGTGAGAAGATGATTTTACAATGAGGCTCCAAAGGCCTTTTTATCATAAATAAAATCCAAAAACCTAACCTCGGAAGATGAAAAGCCAATAGTTTTGTGGACCTCGTTTTGGGTAGTTTGGTGTATCAACTTCCCTGGGGCGTAACTTTGGAATACGATCTCCATTTGGGGTGCACGATAGATCGTTGGAAAGGTATTGTCGAGGAGATTCATTTTGGGGGATCAGTCAGATACTTTGGAGATCATTGAGAATATCAAGCCTGAAAAGCCTTCATTTAGGCCTTCAAAATGGCCCCGAAATTTAAAAACTACTAAAAATAATAAATTGCCAAAATTGCCAGAAAATTGTTTTGAGCGAGTTGGAAAAGGTGGGTGGACACCAATATCCACCTGGATCAATACTCCCTCCTTAGGAAGCAATGGTTTCCATTGTGTTGAGTGCCCAGGGGAGAGGGAAAAGAGTTTGTTGAATCTGCATCTTGATGAGCTTCTTGCCTTGTTGGAGAAGTTGCGTTGCTTAGATTTTTGAAGGTTTTCACGAACCTGTGGCTAGAAGGGTTGGAAATTTTTAACCAGTATAGCTACATGAGATGTCTGTGTGTAGAAGGAATATTTGTGCTCTGCTGCAGTCTTTTCGACCTACTTCTGTTGGATAAAAGGTGCTTAGGCCAAGGCTGTAGTGGTTGTAGTATCCTTCTGTTCACCTTTTGAATAGATTGTGAAGAAGATAAATTTTGTAGTATGACATACTACCTTGTGGTGTTGTTTAGGTGAGAAAATAGTTGGAACCACCTCTGGTATTCTGTAGAGATGAACCCCTAGAGTAACAATGACACTACGAGGTCAAGACTCATAAATAGCATGGTGCTTCCACATATATGGCTGGGCCAAGAGAACATCAAATACATCCAGTAGTGAAACATCACATAATAACTCATCCTTGAAGGGCTAGATGTCATATGACAATCAACACTGTTGGATGACATAAAGACCTCATCCCTAGCGAAGCCACCCGATGTTGTATGGCTGTGGGTGTGGTGTTATCGACAATCCTAAATGTTTGACAATCTCTGCTGAGATTAGGTTCTTCTGGCTTCTACTATCAACAATAAAATGTAGCGGGGTCCCCTTCACCCACATCTATGAATGAAAAAGGTGCTCCCCCTCTTCAGGATCTGTTGGTTCTTCTGGTTGAATTGTTGCAGTTGCGAAAATAGCGGTGGAGTCTGCGTCGATGATTTGTCGTTTACTAGTATTTTCAGAATCAGATTCAGAATCAGGGTTCGACTCCTTGTCTTTGATCTTGACCACCAATAACTGTTTTGAGAGACATTCATCAGTGTTGTGCTAGGGGATTTTGTGGAAATCAACCATTTTTCGGTGTCCTTCTTCGTCTTCCCGTGACCCTTATTTTCCTATGGCTTGGACTGGTTTTCAGGAGACTGTTTGTTAGGGCCATCTTTATCATACTTTGGTTGTTGCGGATTTACAGACTCGAACTCCCATTTGTTCTGGTTCTTAAATTTATACTCGATTTTAACAACATATCGATAAGCAACACCGAGTGATGAGATGTCCAGAAAATCCATTTCAGTTTGGATGTATCTGTGTAGAGACCCATGGTATTTTAGAACCAAATGTCGTTCGAAGTCTTTGATACCCAGCTTGGTGTGCAAGGTATGGAAGGTATTGGTGAACTCTGGAACTACTTGGCCCCTCTCTTTTCGTAGTGTGGTCCATCTTATATATTGGTCTTCATAGTTTCCAATAGGGTAATACTGTTCCTTTACCGCGTCCACAAAAAAATCCCAAGTGGGATCGACCCCATATATTCCAGACTCTTCTGTGGAACTTTTCTCCCAGTAAATTTCCCACCAATGTTTGACATGGGGGAGAGCTTTAAGGAGTGTGAAGGTTATATTTTTCCTGTCGAAAAAATAATGAACAGAGAAATAACCTTCTAGCATATTTAACCATTTTTCTAGGGCAGCCACATCTATCTGACCTTCAAATACGGGAATATCAAAATTAACCTGTACCTTAAAAGGAGAGGTGCTTCCAAAGTGGGTATTTGATGAAGATGCACCTGTTTCTATCGACAGACGTTGAAGGATGTGGGAAAAATTCTCCATCATTTCGTCCCTGTCGCGTGAGAGCTTGCTCAAGCAACAGATTGATAGAATCGTTTGCTCCGTTGTTTTTATTTTCTTCCTCCATGGAGGGTTTCTTGGGTGTGCGAGAGAGATTGTTTTCAAGAGAGAAAATCTCAAGACCCAACTTTCTATACTTGGACCTTGTCGAGGATATGCACTGAAAAAAAAATGATCAAGAGCAACCTGCTCTGATACCACTGATCCAAATTATTTTCGGCATGAAATGAGAGCGAAGATATAATAAAGAAATGTACAGAGATATATCAGATATCCAATAATATAACATAAATGTATCAGAGATGCAACCATAAGCACAGAGGTACATTAATACACAATTTTCTATTAATGAGCGAAAATGTACAAAGACTGTAAAAATACAGAGTGAAAGACTCACTAGAATGGTGGCAGCTTATCTATGAGAAGAGATGTGATGGCTACTCGCATCCGTGAGAAGTTGATTTTACAATGAGGCTCCAAAGGCCTTTTTATCATAAAGAAAATCCAAAACCCTAACCCCGGAAGATGAAAAGGCAATAGTTTTGTGGATCCCGTTTTGGGTAGTTTGGTGTATGAACTTCCCGAGGGTGTAACTTTGGCATACGATTTCCGTTTGGGGCGCACGACAGATCATTAGAAAGGTATCATCAAGGAGATTCATTTTAGGGGATCAATTAGAGCCTTTAGCTATCATTGAGAATCTCTATCCCAAAAAACCTTCATTTAGCCTCTCAAAATGGCCCCGGAAGTTAAAAACTACTAAAAATAGTAAATTTCCAAAATTGCCTGAAAATTGTTTTGAGCGAGTTGGAAAAGGTGGGTGGCCATCGATATCCACCTGGATCATCCCCTTCATCTCTATTTATAGACAATTTCATGGTTTATGTGTGTTAGTCACTCATGCAGTTGTCTAATCGATGGCACAATTCATTAAAAGAATGCATTAATCATGGTTTGTGCATTCAACTTTGTCTTTTCACGCAGAAGGTTGGCTCCTGGTTGAATTATTCTCTAATGTTAATCGAGTCTCATTTGAATTTATTCCCTTTTTATTTGTCAAACAATTTTTTTAATTTCAAATCGCCTGCCACTTCTCTTCCATCTTTCTTCACTATTTCAAATTTCGACTAAGATCTATATTTTTCTTAGTTGATGATTCTTCCTTTATATTACTACTTATTTCCCTTTCTTCCTTTCATCTCGGTCTTTATCTTGTCAATCCCTTGTTTGTCAACTTGATTTTTCATTACAACCTTCTTTCTCTTACATTAGATCCCAATCGACTATCATGATATTTGAATGCCTTTGTTCTTGTTGTTTGTGATGGCTAAGATTTGAAGTTTAAATAACCATGTTTCGATAGTTATTCATCCAACTTTCCCTAATCGACAATTTTATTCAATTTTTTGTTACACTCGTGGCACGTGCACACACCCACACACACACACACACACACACACACACACACACACACACACACACACACACACAAGAGCTTATCTATTAGATAATCTAGATTCAAAGCAAATTCTCACTTAATGGAACCATAGGGGTTTTCACCACTAGACTACGTTATTCCGTTCTTTATTTTTTTCTAAAAGTTTTCTCACCAACAAACTCCCACTCAAAGGTGCTTCAAGGGCTTTTACCATTGAGCTTTTTCTCTCTCCTTTTTTCAATTTAGGGATGTTACCTCTTCAACTTGGCACCATTGACTACCTTTTGAAACTACTTCCCTTAGAGTGTCTTGAGGTGCACTAATCCATTATTCCTTATCTATTCAATCATATAAGGACCAATCTAGGTTGTCTCCAATTTCCTTGGCTTGCCCTTGATTCTACTATTGTATGTCATGAAAAGTCTTCCATTATTGTTTTTAGACTTCTTGATTGTGGGGAGCCATCATCCTTTATTCCTCTATTATATTAAGTTGGTGTATTCTATCTTGTCTAGCTTGTGTTGCATTGGATTTTAATAATTTAAATACCTGGTTATCATCATCCTTAAAGTGTATTGGGACAACTGCCTCTTTCCCATAGACCAAATCAAATAATGTGTGACTAATCGATCTCTTATAACAAGTCATGTATGCTTTAAGAACAACATGCACAATATCATCCTAGTTATCCTTATCAACATTACACATTTTGGTGAGTCCTTTAGATAGGATTTTGTTAAATGAATCCACTAATCCACTTGTGGGTTATAAGGGGAACTCCTTTTATGGTTTATTAATGATTATTTCATCAATACTTATATAGTGTTATTCACAAAATGAGTTCCCTAATCACTTATCAGTATAAGTGGACAACCAAATTTGGTGATGATGTTCTCATAGATAATTTTTTTTGCTACCTTCTTTACAAAATGGTCATTATTTTTTCCTTTTCCCACTTTCTATTATGGTAATGTACTTGGTCCTTGTCCATTTTCCACTCTTGGGGAAAGGAACCAAAAAATCGATAACAAAACTATCAAAGGGGAGACTTGGGTTGATTTTTCAAAGGAATCTCATCCTTTTTCAATGGTTGATACAACCTTTGACAATTATCACACTTATTAACTTGTGTTGTGAAATCCTTATTCAATGTGGGCCACCACAATCTGGCTTGTAAAATTTTCCTAGCTATAGCATATGCATGGAAGTAACCACCTACGAGAGTAGAATGTACTTCCTCAATTATGATTTTTCTTTTATGTTCTAAAACACATCTCCTAAGCATGTCATCTATCCCAATATTATATAAACATCCATTTATCAATGTATAAGGTGCAACTTTCATGGAAATACCTTTTTTTTTCTTCTCTAGTAAGTCATGGGGGACCTTTACTTCTTGTAAAAATTGGACAATTTATGCAAGGTTTTTAGAGGAATATTCAACTTTAAACGAGTGGGCATATGAAATATCTTCTTCTATTCCTATGGTTTATTCTCCCATTTCAACTCTTGGAAGATTATATGGTCCTACATTTACTTTACTGAGACTAATTGTCACTTCAAATTCAAATTATTGAAATAATTTATTCCATTTGCGGATTATTCCTTGGTGAAATGGCTTGTTAACTAGGTATTTCAATGCTTGGTGATTTGTATATAAAATAAATGAGTTGGATAGTAAATAATGTCTAAATTTATACATGGTAAATATTGTTCCAAGCCCTTCTCTCTCTATAGTAGAATAGTTCTTTTTAGCTTTGATGAGATTTCGATTGGCATAAGCATTTGGATGATCGACACCTTCTCTAGGTTGTGCCAACACATCCTTGACTACTATGTTAGATGCATTGACATGCACATGGAACTTATTAGTCTACTTGTAATGCTATGTTTTGACCTAGGCAACTAAAATTACTTATGGCCTAATTGTATTTTCATTTTCTTGTTATTTGTGGAACACTACTAAACATTGGTACTTCAAATTTTGGACATGTGCACCTATGTGTATGTAAATATTATGAATGGTTAGCATTATGTTGTTAATGATATAAGTTATGTGATCTACTTCTAGAAAGAAAATTTTAATTGAAAGATATTGGTACATGGATATCAGGTTTAATGATAGGTTTTAAATGCAATCACATGTTAATAGTATATGGTTATGCATGAGTTTGTGTTATGAACTAACCTATAGATCGAATGGGCTATTTAATAGCAAGAGAAGTGTTATATTAAGTGGTTGATGTCGTGGACTTCGAATGAGAAACAATATGATAGCAATCATTCTTATGCTAATTATATTGGTTCAAATGCATTGCTATGATAGTTGGGCAAGTGCAGGTTTGGCACGTCTACCTGAGACTAGATATTCAATGACAAAGTTCCCATAACACAATGTCATAGTATGGTCCATGATAGGGTATTGACCCTAGTTCTATCAAGCGGGGTGGAGGAAATTCCCACTGTGTATCCTTAGAAACCTGGATTTGTGGGAGAACAATGTTAATTCATGCTCCCCTAGACGTGTGATGATGACTACTAGTTTCTTGTTGGGGAAGTTTGTTCAAGGTAGTTGACACTTTCACTTACTAGTTCTATCTAGAGTTAGGTCAATATATTTGATGCTCCATTATAGTCCAACAGAGGAGGGATAGGATATGGAAGATGCAAGTAGGTTAGGGAGGTAGGGTGTTAGGAGTAGTGTAAAGTGTTGTTTGGTTTTAATCTTATAACCATAGTTCTTGACTTATTCCATGTTATTTTATATTAAATGCTTAACTCAATTACAATTATCTAGGCACATTTTTCATTCATGTTAAACCATTGTGACAGATGGATTTTTTCTAACTATGTTAATAATTGATTTATTTCATTATGAGGTTGATT
>SNQJ01S0261313.1:0-12218 GCA_010110895.2 Picea sitchensis
TTAAAGTATTTGGTTGCATTGCATATGCACATGTGCCTAAACAAACAAGGAGTAAATTGGATGATAAAAGTGAAAAATGCATTTTTATTGGTTATGATGAACAATCTAAGGAATATAAGTTGTTTAATCCTATAACCAAGAAATTCATTGTAAGTAGAGATGTTGTATTCAAAGAGGAAGAATAATGGGATGGAAATATAGATAAGACAATTATAGGTACAAGAATGCTATATGAATAACAAGGAGAAAAAGGTCAAGGAGAACAATCAAATGAGAAAGAAGGAACACAATCAAGCATTCTACAAGAAGAGGACTCACAAAGGCAAGGTGAGAAAGGAGAAACATCAAGTCTGCAAGTAAGTTATGACTCAAATCCTACACTTTAATCATTAAGGTCAAGATTAAGAGGAAAAAAGACTAGAATCTTGCAAGAAATATATGATCAAGGAGATAGGATAGATTTGCAATCCAATTTTGCTCTATTTACTCAAGATCCTATATACTTTGAAGATGCATTTAAGGAAGAACATTGGATTAATGCAATGAATGAAGAAATGGAGTCTATTAAGAAAAATGATACGTGGGATCTAGTTGATTTACCTAAGGAGAAATATTGCATAGGTGTGAAATGGGTGTATAAAACTAAATATAAGGCAAATGGAGAAGTTGACAAATATAAGGCAAGATTCGTAGGTAAAGGATTTGCACAAGAATATGGAGTTGAAAGTCATTGTAAGTAGATATGTCGTATTCAAAGAGGAAGAATAATGGGATGGAAATATAGATAAGACAATTATAGGTACAAGAATGCTATATGAAGAACAAGGAGAAAAGGTCAAGGAGAACAATCAATTGAGAAAGGAGGAACAATGGCAAAGCATTCCACAAGAAGATGACTCACAAAGGCAAGGTGAGAAAGGAGAAACATCAAGTCCACAAGTAAGTTATGACTCAACTCCTACACTTCTGAATCATTAAGGTCAAGATTAAGAGGAAAAAGACTAGACCCTTGCAAGAAATGCAACGTATGATCAAGGAGATAGGATAGATTTGCAACATAATTTTGGGTTTCATTTACTCAAGATCCTATATACTTTGAAGATGCAATTAAGGAAAAACATTGGATTAATGCTATGAATGAAGAAATGGAGTCTATTAAGAAAAATGATACATGGGATCTAGCTAATTTAACTAAGGAGAAATTGTTGGACAACTGAGATGGTGAACTTGAAGTTGTTATCGTGCTTAAACAATTATGCTTCTTCAAACTTCGTTGAGACACTAAATGATAATCACACAATGCAGGGAAATAAACAATGGCAGATTCAACATCAGTCACACATATGAGAAACACAGAGACAGATATTTCCTGAGGAAACCCATACAGGTAAAAACCCTTTCTTTATATGATAAGTAATAGCTACATTCTGTACATTATCATAAACTCACAGGCACAGTTATTCAATGGCTTAATATTCGAGCCGTTGTTCTGTTACGTTGCTCTACCCTGTCTGCATCAGTTTCTTCTGCACCCACCTTGCACTTCTTCTGTTTTTCTCCATTTATACTCTCTGCACCCTGTCCCTTTCATGCAACCTTCCTCCTATTTCTACCCCTGCTTTCCATTTCCTGTCTTCACACTTCACCTTTTCTACAACACTACAATAACTCCAAATCCACAATGGCAACAAATAACCTCATCTCTTCTCCGTGACTGTACTTATAGTTTTCAGCACCTTGTGCAATGCAATGTAGCCTCAGACAAGCTCACACCGCTCCATATCCTCCACCTCCGAAAATTACCGATACTCATAGTAACTTCGCCTTCTTCGCCCATGTCACATGCTCAAGATCAATCGGTGTTATAGCCAGATTCCTCTCGAAGTTGAGACTCTTCGCCTCGTAATGATTCCATCCTTTCTCGCTTCACCATAAGCTCTTTTTCTTCCATAATCACCCACAATGCACAACACCTCATTTTATTTTATACATACCTCAATCGCTTTACTTCGCCTTTTCTCAGCCAATAATAAGAACACCTGTCTTTTCCACTCAAACGCTAACTTATTTTTCATCATCATTCCGTTTCTCTTAACTCGATTCATAATTGAAGCATTAATGTGTGAGGAAGAAAAAACAACCCTCCGCCACTACTTGATCCAACGATTCAAATCAAATCAGGATTTATATTGCGATGCAGACTTCTGCGATATAATGTTTATGTCCACTGGAGTCACGATTTCCCACTCCGCGATAAAGCTTCAGTTCTCCGGGTTGAGCCCCGTCCATGTGACCGCGCTACCCGCGGATCGCAACCATATACCTCTCAAAATGCGCTAGCCTTCCTGGCTAGAACATGGTCCATGTGACCTGTCTTTGTGTGAACTTGGTCTTGTCACTCCATTGGCATTTCGGCATTTCTAATGTTCGAGGTTCTTGTCACTTCCAAATCGCGGATTCACTTAAACTCCTCGACATGTGCTATGATCAACGGCCTGTGTATAACTCGCTCACCGTTTACGATGCAGAGTCGTGATATCGCATATCGCTAAATCGGGTTTCTCGATGTCAAGTGACTTTGTCATTCCGTCCCGACCCGATACTCCATGCGTATAATCAACCTGGCCCATATCACTTCAATGACAATATGATAATCAAGCAAACGTAGATATCGCGAAGTCGGGGGTTCTGATGTCAAGTGATTTTGGTGCATTTCAAAGTCACGATTGTCGATGCATATGCTGACGTCACACGTGGAATGACACATGTTGAACAATGCCACATGTCACTTTTGATTCAGAACCTTCATGAGCTTAAGTGTTAGATCCGCCGACACCGCTATTCTTCACAGGCTATCGTCCTCAAGGACGGGTTCACCGACGTGAGTTGATCAATCTGCCTAGATCTCATGTTGATCTCGACGGCAGATATTCACCGGATTTCGTGATATCGCGAACGGCTTGCATCATGGTTCTTGCATATCGAAATCCCCGATCCCTAAAACTCCATGAAGCCTCCCGCCTACAAGTGGGATGGTCCCGCGACCGCCATTTAACGCAATATGAGTCACCGCTAAATCTGGCACGCGATTAAGCCATTGTCGAGTGAATTGATATCAAAGTCCCATCCTCGACCTCCGGCGAAGACTCACGCCATAATGCCGCATACTTGAATGGACGGTCCAGATCCCGCCGGAATTTCACCTTGGCTTTTCCGGATGATAAACCTTGTGCAACTCCTGCCATCCGAATACTAGATTCTCTCCACATCCCGATGACTTCTCCGGTACTCTTCTTCTGCACACTAGGGATTAACCTCCATGCACTTTCTCGTGACATCCCGGTATCGACGGGCAGATTCGCCTAACTGGCTGCCTATATCAATTTCTAATGCTCAACTCCTCAAGGCTTTTAACATCTCAAGGCAATTTTCTCCTTTATCCAACAACCGCTGGATTTTCGAGTGAGACTGGACAATTTCTGCCTCTTTCCTAGTCATACAGAGGCAGAACGCTTATTCTCCCCGAAGCATTCTCCTCTAATCCTTAAAGGATTCCGACAACTGCGCGCGATCATTCACCTCTATGAACTTATATTATGTTTTCATGTCAATTACAAACTTCATGTACTCATCCCATATTCATTGTTTTACTTGCCATCAAAGACAAGCATACACTGCCTGTAAAACATGCCAACAATCCTTTTGTACATTCTTCCTTCACTCATGCCATCTTCATTGTTGTACTTGCCATCAATGACAAGTATATGCTACCAGTTAATCATTTCCAACAATCTCCTCCTTTATCATGGCAATAAAATGACCATTTCCGTTTATGTTTCACCTCACTCTACACATTTCCTAAATCTCATACACATGTTTCCATTTTCCCTTTGTTCTTAAAAGATTAACTTTCCTTGGAGAAATATTTCCTCTCGTTATCTTACAGGATGTCATGTACATCAAAAAGTTGTTGTCTTACTTGAACACTGCAATTGTAGCTTGTATTTTTCAAACAAACCTTGGATCTCCCTATTGATTTTCATCGATCTCTATTACTGTCCTTTTCATTTTTCTTCCATGATGACTACAATCCAATGCTTAGGCATCCATATTCAATCAATGAGAAAATCATACACCACTCACACCTTCACAAATAGTTGACCGAGAATGCTCTAGAGCACTGATTTCTACCTTGTTGAGTCTAATACTGGATTTGTCATTTGGTGATCTTCGATTATCTCAAGACCTTGTCCAGAGTCATGAATCTGTTCAAGATCTTGATTTGAGTGTCTCCCTTCTCAACCTTCAAGACTTCGGCTCTTTTTATGACATGGTTCTTTTCCTACTTCATCCATGGGGCAAATGCTAACCGAACATGCTTTTATTGTATCTAAATCTCTTCTTTGTAGCCGGAGGATTCAATTTCACCATCATTAATTTTCTTTAAACTGGCCCACTTTGTCCCTCAGTTTATATTGTTCACATTTTGGACGTGGAGTAATTCCTCTTCACCGCCTTTGTCACACTTTTGACTTAAACTGATCGAATTATGTTTCGTACCATCCATAAGAAGAGCATACTGTGCATCTCTTTTGTCATTCTTCAAACTCATCATCTCTGTATCTTTGATTTTTCCCGGTCTAGTCATTTCATGGATCACATTTCTTGTTTTGTTTTTACTTATGGACAATAACTTATCCTTTCTCTGTACTCACGTTTTTCTTGGAACATCCACCGGCCTATTTGGGCAAGTGCCTTCTCGCTTTTGAGTTGAAAGTGCTTGACCACATTTTTCACTATCTTCCTCTTCCATGTGGTATTTCATCTAAGAACTTTATTCTTGGATCCGCTTTGTACCTTGAGATGGTACAGCCAGGCCAAAGTTGTGACATGAGGGATCAATCTCATTGTTCAATAGGTCAAAGCCATTGTTGCAACATTGTCTACCTACTGACCGCTTATAAATCCTGACCTCCCCGCTTGCATGTCTCTAGACTTTAATTTGGCAATTTGGTAACTGGTGAAGGTTTGTTAATTTTGTTGTGGTCATTCTTTGTTGTATACAGAGCATTTATTTCAAAACCTTAAATTCTCATGTCTAAGTCTTAAGAAACAATTAACATCTTTGTGACCAAAATTAGAAAAAAAAAAAAAAAAAAAAAAAAAAAAAAAAAAAAATCTTTGTACCTTGAAAATGGCTGTCTCTTTGAGCAAATCGATTTCTTTCATGTTGAGGATGTCCTTGAGCAGGGAGTGCATTACTTATTCCTCGTTTCTAAAGATCTCACCTCACACCTTTTCCTTTTACTTGGTCCCTGCTCTGGTTGTCTTCCTTGCTCTCTGCAGTTTGTTATTGTCATTGGTTGTACTTTGATGGACACTAGCTTTACAAAACTTTGATGGGTCTTGTTTCTTGGTCGACCACCACTGATCCTTTTCATAACTCCAAACCAGCCAGCCTTTTGGGATTCTTCACTGCATGGTATAACCCTCCAGGCTTTGATAATCGATGTATCTCCGATGATATAATGCTTGAAACTTCTCCATCTTTCTCCTAGTTTTCAATTTTCTTCCAGGTTTGCAATCTTGCCCTTTTCCAAGTAGTCATGTTTCGTATCATCCCCATTTTCCTCGGGCTTCTAATTCCACTTTTGAGCGGTGGAAAAGTCTTCATCAGTCAAGTTTAATTTTCTCTAAACTCAGACGCTAATTGTTTTTGCTTTCTCTCATATGTTCGTTCTGCACAATTTCCAACATCATTTCTCCTTCCATATCAACCACAAATTCTTCTTCATTAATGTCACTTCCTGTGCTATTATTGTCATATTCTTCTTTTTCCATAAGTATGAAGTCGTTTATTTTATCTTCACATGAGGAATCACTATCGGTGTGTTCTTCTCGAGGGAGTCATCATTGTTTACACATAAACTTTCTTCTTATCAAATCTTCTTAACTTGTGCTTCTCTTCATCTTCGTAGTTTTGATCATGTTTTCGGGAGAGGATATTTATTTGCAAAACACTTATCTTTACCACAGCTTGGAACATTTAAGGCCATACTTTTGTATTTTCTTGATCCTTTCTTTTATCTTCTCATGAATTTTGCTTCTTCAATTTCTAATGCTCTGTAATTCTCATTTTCACCGCTTTAAATGATGCTTCCTAGAGGTGGGTTTACCCTGAATCTATTCTCATATGATTCCTGCTCCACCCCACCAATTCTTTCTCAACTAAAGCGTTCCTAATTGCTTTCACCAAGTGCCTTCATTGCATTTACCATTTCTTCTACTCTCTAAAAGTATTTTCCAACGTTTGTATCTTCTTTCTATCTCAGGTTAAACTGTATTCTGTAGGTTTGAAGCTTGTATGCACTTCTCATTACCTTCATAACCTGCTAATGAGTTTTGTCCTGCACATTTCTTTAGCAAGAAGATGCATCACTCTTCACAAAACTCCTAAATGCAAGTCCACCTAAGATAGTATTCATTCTCTTTAGCATTAAATTTAAATTTAACTTATCATCCCTGGAAGCAAAATAAATGTGTTTCATGTATCCAGCTACTTGCATCCTATATCAGCAGGCCATTAAGTGATCCCATTCTAACCTTCCTGTAAGGCAAAATTCCATTCCACTAAATGAGGGAGGCTCTCAGTGGATCAAGTCCCTTCATGGTTTGTCATGTTTAAGCTCAGGATCTCAATTCCTAGGATAAAAGGGGCCTACTGGAGCACCAATTGTTGGACAACTGAGAGGGGTGAATCAAATATATCGTGTTTAAAACAATTAGATTCTTCTAAACTCTTTCTATTTGGTATACAACATAATCACAATAATGCAGTAAAATAAACAATGGCAGATTCAACATCAATATGAGAAAGACAAAGATATGTTTCTGAGAAACCCATACAGGTAAAAACCCTCTTTTTTTTTGTATGATAAGTAATAGTTAGATTCTTTTACATTTTGATTATGGGCTATAAGGAGCACTAACTCCATAATGAGGCTTGCAACCTCTCCGGTTTTTTGTAAGTTATAACTTTGCCGTGAGAGCACCAACTCTGCTTTCTCTAGTACCACCAGCAGCACCCCAACTCCCGGGTTTCTAGCACCAACTAGAAGGAAGCACTAACTCCCCGGCTTCTAGCACCAACTAGAAGGAAGCAATTCCCTGGTTTCTCTAGCAACAAATAGAAGGAAGAACAACTCCCTGTGAGTTTCAAAGACTAACTGATGGAAGAAATAACTTCCCAACTGCTGTAATTCAACTCAGAGCACAGTACTGGGGTAGTTCTCCTTGCACCACTCCCTCGCCACCTCTGCTTTCTCCGCCCAGGAACCATAAAGTTAACTCCCCGTAGTCGCTGCCCACCAAACCCCAGGCATAACATTCTCTTGCACCTCCCAACCACCCTCAACATAATTGTGAATTTAAACTCACAGCAATAAAGTGCCATTCTGTCGCTACTCACCTGCTTGTTCTGACTGCCACCCCTGGCTCCGTGACTTGTCTTCCCGACCCACCTTGCACTCTTCTGCTCTTTTCCTCCATTTCTGAAATTTTCCCATTCATTTCCCTTTCATACAACCTCACCTATTTCACCCCTGTATGCTCCTTGCTCACACTTCAATCCTTCTAAATAGCGACCACAACAACTCCAACGACAATGGAAACAACAACTCCTATCTTCTCTCCTCAGACTGTACTCTTTTCTAGTTTCTGTGGCACCTTGTGCATGTAGTTGTGTGTATCTCCTCTTCAGATGCTCACAATCAAGTGTCTATATCCTCCACTCTCTCTCGAGTGTGTCACTGATACAGTGCACCCTGCCCATGCAAACACGCTGCTCAAGATCACCTGTACAGGCCAGATTCCCCAACCCTCTCCGGGAAGTTGAGGACTCTTTGTCTCTCTCAGAGCAGCCCATCTCATCCTTTCTCGCTTCAATTACAAGCTCTTCCATAATCACCCACCATGCATAGTCTGTCTCATTTACTTTTACACACGCCTCACCGACGATTTCACTTCGCCTTTTCTCAGCCAATGACAAGAGCACCTGTCTTTCCCACTGAAACGCTAACTTATTTCTCATCATCAGTCCTGGCTTTCTCTTTAACCATTCATAACTCCACAAGTACGTGTGGAGAAATAACCCTCCGGGATCATCACTTGATCTAACGGTTCATGATCAAATTCGGATTTCATATATCGCGATTTCGACACTTTCGAAGACATAATGTTTATAACCACTGGAGTGGCAATTTCTCATTTATACAGGCTTCAGCCTTCCCAGCCGGGACAGCCCCAGTCCATGTGGACCAAGTACCTATGACTACAACCATACCTCAAAAAAATGCACAAATATCTCCAAGCAGGAACATGGTCCATCTGGCCTCCCCTGTGGTGACCTTGGTCTCACACTCCATCTGTTTGTTTCCAACATTTCTACTAAGGTTCTGTCACTTCCAAATCAAGGATTCTCACAAACTCCGACATGAAGCAGGATCAACTGGCCCGTGTATAACCATGGCCTGGAATCTGACCACGATTGAGCCGCTGAGTATCGATATCGCAGTAACCTGGTTTCGATGTCAGGACTTTGTCATTCCAAAGTCCCGATTCTATACCTAGCGCAGATAACTTCAACGGCCCGTATCACTTCTAAATTCTATCTACCGCATTAATCAAAATCGATATCGCTACTTTAAATTCTTTATGTCAAGTGATTTTGCATTTGAAGTCGCGATTGCCGAGGCTCTCACCGACGCCACACGGGTTTGACACGCGTTAACTAACGCCATCGCAACAAGCATTGATCTTGACTTTCATGAGCTTTGTATGTTAGATCTTCCCTCGACACCGCTTAATATTCTCCGGGTTGTGCCAAGGCCTTAGGTGACGGGTTCACCGACGGAGTTGCTGGATCAACCTGGCCGCATCTCATGTTGATCCGACGGAAGATTCATTGGGATTTCTCGTGATATCGCCAAATCGCAAGTTTGCATTGTGTTCTTTTGCATATTGAAATCCCCATCCCCGAAACTCCGGCATGGTTCCCGGCTTTACAAGGGATGGTCCGACCGCTTGATTTAACGGCTACGGAGACAACAACAATAAATCGGATATCGCGATTTCGTGGTTTTCATCATTGTCGAAAGAATTGGACATTTCAAAGTCCCGGATCCCCACCTCGGGAGCGAAGACTCTTGTTGCCACGATCCATACGGTAATGGATGATCTCGATCCCGCCGGAATTTCACCTTGGATTTTCTCGATGATAAACCTTGTGCAACTCCCGTCCGATCTGACGACTAGGATTCTCTCTCCAATATCTCAATGACTTGTCCGGGATTTCTCCCCTGCATACCCAGGGCTTAACCGTGCATCTCTACGATCCCCGTGGTCGACGTATCTCGCCTAAATCTGATGGCTCGCATCACTTCTACACGCCAACTCCATGCTTAACATTCAAGGCAGCCTTCTCCCGATCCAACAAATCCCTGGATTTTCGAGTGAGAGATCCGACGCTCTCTGCCTTTCCCAGCTTCCTCAAGTATAAGAACGCCGCCATATTCCTCCGATCTTATTCTCCTAATCCTTAAAGGATTCTCGACGCCTACTTTTGGATCATTCACCTCTCAACCTTCCATCTTCACCGCTGTACTAGGGCCATCACTAATGCCATCTTCCATCAATGACAAGCTCCAGTCACTCGAAACAAGCTAACAATCCTTTGTACATTCTTCCCGCACCCATGCCATCTTCATCATTGTAATTTGCCATCAATGACACAAGCATATGTCTAAACATTTCCAAATCGTAATATTGCATAGGTGTGAAATGGGTGTATAAACTAAATATAAGGCAAATGGAGAAGTTGGACAAATATAAGGCAAGATTCATAGGTAAAGGATTTGCACAAGAATATGGAGTTGATTACAATGAAACATTTTCACATGTAGCAAGACTTGACACAATTAAGATGGTACTAGCTATTGCAGCTCAACATAATTGGAAAGTTTATCAAATGGATGTCAAATCCACCTTATGAATAATATTTAGAAAAAGAAGTCTATGCATCAACCACCAGGATATGAAGTAAAATGAAAAGAAGACAAGGTTTACATGCTAAAGAAGGCACTTCATGGATTGAATCAATCACCAAGGGCTTGGTATTGCAGGATAGATTCATACACGCCGATAAAAGAAATGAATTCATAAGAAGCACTAGTGAGCCTACACTATACACTAAAGTCAATGAACAAGGTCAGATCTTGATTGTTTTCCTATATGTTGATGATTTGATATATATAGGTAATCTATCTATTGATATGTTTAAATCATTAATGAAGAAGGAATTTGAGATGTCAGACTTGGGGTTAATGAACTATTTTCTTGGCATTGAAGTCACACAAAATAATAAAGGCATTTTCATCGGTCAAAGAAAATATGAAAAAGATGTTTTAAAAAGGTTTAGAATGATAAACTGTAGTCCAGTTTCTACACGTGTTGAAGTTGGTACAAAACTAAGTAGATAAAAAAATGAGATCGATTTTGATTCAACAATATTCAGAAAATTGGTTGGAATTTTGATGTATCTCACCGAAACTAGGCCATATATAATGTATGGAGTCATTTTGATCTCTAGATTCATGGACACACCAAAGAAATCACACTGGAAAGCAAGAAAAAGGTTATTAAGATACATTGCAAGGACTATGAATCATGGCATACTGTATTCCACTTCAAATAATCTGCAGTTGGTTGGATACACAAATAGTGATTTTGCAGGAAGCATTGATGACAGAAAGAGAACATATGGATATGCATCTCATATTGGAACAAGAGTTGTGGTATGGACATCAAAAAAGCATCCAATAGTGACAATCTCATCAACAGAAGCAAAGTATGTAGCAGGTACATCAACAACATGTCAAGCAGTTTGGATGCGAAGCATTTTGAAGGATCTAATGTACAATCAGGAAGAGCCTACTACAATCTACTGTGACAACAACTCCACCATTTCACTATAAAAGAATCATGTTTTTCACAAGAGGAAAAAACATATCGACATGAGATATCACTTCATTTGAGAACTTGTCAACAATGGAGAACTCATCCTACAACATTGCAGATCAAAGGAGAAACGTGTAGACATATTTACAAAGGATTTAGCACAAGACCAATTTGAGTATCTAAGAGAAGAATTGGGCATTGTAAATATTGATGTAATTAGTAGTAGAAATTAGGGGGATGTGTTGGAGAAATTAATTTCTCTACCTACCCACCTACCACACCGACGCTTTGACTCTTTTCTAGATAATTCCTTTCCACCGACACTCCAGGTTGTTTTGGGAAAGCTCTGGATCGTCCAGATGCTTCCATTCTCTCTATAAAAACAAGTTATGTAACCATTTCATTCATTCAGAAATAAAAATTTGTTTCATTGTGCATTTTAGAGTGTTCCATTGCTTCTTCCCACTCATTATTGAGATACTCAAGACAAATTAATAAACTCAAATCATCTTAATTATCAATGTGAAAACATTAAATTTACAGTGAAGAAAAATGAGGAAAATTGTTTTTTCCTTCTTATGTATACTCACTATGAATTAACAAGATGGATCATTAACACACACACACACACACACATATAACAAAACACATACCAATAGTTATTGAATCTCATCATTATTTTTAGGAGTAAATTGAGATAATCAGTATATTAGCAAAATAAAAAAACTCATAAATGCAAAATATCATTTTAAACCAAAGTTCATAAATGTGTTTGTGGAAAAATATATGTTGATGAAATTGGTAACTCAATCAAAACTAAGTTAAAAGAACATAACACAAATATACACTATAGAAGAATTAAAAAACATGTCAACAAACACTCTTTCAAAATGATTACCATATATTCCTAAAGGACTTTAAAGTGATATCAACTAGAATTAAAGAAACATGGAAACTCCAAAAACCTAATTCCTTCTATTAAATGATTATTTTTAATAATTACCTCAACAAACCTAACTTGATTGATTGGAGAAAAATTAAGAATGGTCTATATATATTATTGTATATTAATATATTTTCCTAATTGAGGAGGCAATTTGTGAGATTTATAAACTCTCTTCATGATGGACATGTTTTAGGGTCCAAATATTTGAGGAAAACTCATCATATGCTACTTTGCACCTATCTTAAAATGAACAAGTTGA
>SNQJ01S0261314.1:0-12218 GCA_010110895.2 Picea sitchensis
ATTTGGACATTTGAACAAAAATTTACAAGTTAAATGAGTACATCAATAAAAAAAAACATACTAACCTTGCAAGTTCAAAATCTGAGCTATGTAGATCAAGAATTGGATTTGTTCAACCGGTGGGTGACAGAAAAAATAAACAGCTCAAACAAAAGCCAAGAACAGTGTCACAACTATAGCAATTGTGTCACAAAGTCTCTTAAAGTCAGGTAAATATAGATCAAATAGTCAACTAGCCGTTAACACCAACCAATGAGATAGGCAAAAGTTTCATGGATATTTCCATGAAAATCCTGACCAAGTTAAAATAACATATTCGTGGATATTGCGAAAAACTTTCATAGAAATATTGACAAAAATCCCGCCCTATTTTAAAAAAGTATGAAAATAATGGAAACGTGGAAAAATTCCATGGAATAATTCGCCCATATGTAGTAGTGTTTGAGATGGACAACATGAAGCAATTAAAATATGAAAAACTACCTGTGAGTATTATTTTTTTTAATGGAAGTCCGTTATCGTCAACCAAAAATGTGCAAGGAAGGGTCCCCATGCTAGTCACACATCTAGCTCCAGGAAATGCACCCATATTAACCACATCATCAGCCTCATCTCTGTCACCACCTCTACTAGAGCCTGGCCATTGTGTGGATTCCTGGTAGTGCATCTCATGGATTCCATCTAAAGGTGTGGAATATGGAGAAGTAAACAATCTAGCATCCATATGACGACCCGCTTCAAGACTCTGTGGCGTCTTTGCAATTCCACTACTACCAACACTGGGTTGAAAAAGATCCAAATATCTCTATATAATAAAGAAAATGTTTTTTTGTTAGATAATGTAAAAGTTAAAAAACAAAATATCATAATTGAACTTACCTTATATGTCCTAAGCTATTTCATAACCAGATTGGTCCTTTCTATGAGGTCATGAGTTTGATTAGCATGGTTTAACAAACAATAAAGTTCCTTGTAGGCTCTAATGATCTTCTTTTTAATCATTACCATTGGATCATGGGATGAATACAACTCCTCCTCATCGGGGGAATCACAATCATCATGTCCCGCAGACTACATATTTCAACAAAATCAATGTTATTTCAATTATATAAACAAATGAAATAACTAATCGTCACACAAATAAAATTATGTAAACAAATAATAAAATTCACGTAAAATCAAAGTCAAATTTGTGAATTGTTTACATGTTCTATGACTACCCCTTTTCCACGATCATACTGCCACATTATAATATAATTAGAACCGTGAAACATTTAAAAACTTGTTAACGATAACAAAAAAATGATTTCCACACAAATAAAATTATATAAATAAATAATAAAATCTGCATTAAGTGTAAATCAAAATTGTTAATCATTTACATGTTCTGCGGCTGACACTTTTCCATGATCAACCTCCCACATTATTATAATATTGGGACCATGAAATATTTCAAACATTGTTAAATATACAAAAACATATAATGCAATAAGTAGAGGTTTCTTAACGAGGTGTTGCATAAATACCTGCACACTGTTAGTCGATGTTTCTATTTGATTCAAATGGTAATCCACTAATAACTCTTCCCCGAGAGCTATATTTTTTATTGCACACACGACTACCCGATTCCCTTCACGTCCCTCATATATGCAATTCGGTTTCTTTTTTGTTGTCTCGGGTCATGTTCGATTTATAAACCCTACGATATTTCCGGAAGCTTTAGGTCTTCCATCAATATAGACAGTCACTCCCTTATTTTTATTGTTCTTTATTAGTTGTATATAATTTGCGGTGAGTGCATATCTTTGCATACTTTGCGTGTACCGGACCACCCGCATCCNTACTATATTGTAGTTTACAGTTATTCCATCCATGGAAAATATCCTCGTTCCATACAGGGAGGATGGTGCAATGCGATACGTCCTATTGCTGACAATAAAGTTAGTGTCTAACAGAGGTAGTTCCTTAGGTACCCATTGTTTCACCAGATGCTTATACCTGAGTGGGACCTCTATGTTTCCTATGCTCTCATAATCATAAGAGCATGATCATACATAATTTTCTTCTGACCCTTTCACCTATGGTCCTTGTTCGTGTATCATATCTACTAGATGCAGTTGTATTTCCCTCTATTTTTCCTGAGCTTCCCTCACTTGAGGAAGAAATATCTCACAGGTACATGTTTGGTTGTACCTTCAGTCAATCGAATCAGATATATAGTTAGCCAGGATTTTAATAATATAGTGAGATATCTAAAATGATACAATGAAATGATCACCTCTCCTAATTGAATTAACCACATTGGAACTTTCCTAAGTGATTAAAGAAGTTATTTTTTGTTTTTATCAAAGTTCCTCTATTTCAAACTTAGTTTTATGCTAATTTTGAGTGACAAGGTATGTAAGAGGGACAAAAACATTTGACACAGACAGGTAATGGAGGAGATGGAAAGAGGAATAAGAAAAGGAGGAGGAATGATAAAGTACAAAAACAGAGAATCATTGCAACTAGTCAATTGATAACTCAACATTTATTGGTTGTTGAAAAAGAAAGAAAGAAAAAGGGTCAAACACCTTTGTTTCCTCGTTTCTTGAGATTTTATACAAGCCCTCAAGGACAAGTCAAATTTCTAGAAAATTGACAAGATAACCATAGAAACATGAAGAAATAATGAGCATGCTTTTATTCTCAAGTTTACTGAGAGTGAAAGGCCCTCCAAGAAAATCATTGAATATGAAAAAATTGTAAATTCTCTTTAGGACCAAGAAATTATGCTAAATCTCCATAATTATTCTTCCTAATTATATATGTGATTTCTTGTAGTATAAAGTTATCACTAAATATGGCACATACAATGTTTATGAAGGAGATCCAATGACTGGAATTCTCTTTATTATTTGTGGGTTATCTTTTGACCTTATCCCCAACACTCAGTAAAATTGTCATGATAAGAAATGTGGATACGCCCAAAAACTTTGAAATCCTCAAGTAGGCACTTGATGAAGTATGTCCATGAAGTTCAAACTTACATCATTGAATGCACAAGGCATCTTGGGAGACACTTGACATACTCATTTGTAGAACTATTTTTTCTTTAATCCTTATATTTTGTTCTCATAGGAGGTTGCTAGCTTGATATTTTTGCTTTAAGTCATATCTCTTTGTTACATGGTTGCTAGCTTGATATTTTTTCTTTAAGTCATATCTCTTTGTTACATGGTTGCTAGCTAAGGGAATATTGTAAAATTATGAATGATGAAGAATGGGGAGGTTTACTTGTGGACTATGCCCTTAGATAATCTTGTCCATTATCAATAGTGGACAAGATTCCCATGCTCAATATTGGATCACTGTATTGTTGGTAGGAATTGTGTGGGGTTTTTTCTCCATTGATGCCCCCAATGATTCTAGAAACAAAACCTAGTTGTGGGAATGGATGTTTGATTCCCTATTCAATTGGTGGATTGGGTTGTTGCTTATGTTTGGTTCCTTGTTATACTTTGGGTCTATAGAAAATCATGCTTAGTCACTTGCAAGTTGGTGCTTGGCATTTTGGACCTCAATCTTAAGCACAAACCATTAGAGATAATTAGATAAGATAATTTTATTATTTTTTAACAAATGACCCAAAAGAGTAGATCAATGGGACTATGAGGTATAAATAGTGTAATGTTTTGTAGGAGTGGTCTAGGTTTCTCCAATAGCATAAAACGAAAAAAGGATAATTGAGAATCATGTCATACATTCCATGCGAGTGTGGTCTAGTAACATGAAATGAGGTTATTGATCTTTTATTACCATAGTTTATTGGCTTCAAAATCCCCTAAGTGGGTCTAGAAGAGTCCAAGTGCAAGTCATGGGTGATTTTGATGTCATAGATATGCTCCTCATAGTACGATATCTTAACTGAAGTGATTCTATAAGAAGTATGCCCCCCCCCAAAAAAAACAAAATGTGAAAGAAAAATCTATAAGATGTTAAGAGAACGAGATGAGGAAGAAGAGAGTGAGAAGGAAATGCTTTCCACTATATTTATAATTGAGAAGGCATCGATTCAATGTTTTATTATGTCATCCAAAGAATGTCAAATGTCAAGAGGACAAGGGAAGTCTTATCCTGCAAACAAATGACTATTGATGGGGCCCTTAGAGGAGGAAAAGTCCACTCCAAGGGTACAAAATGATTTTTCTCTCTTATAACTTAAGAGGCTTAGGGAGTGTCTATAAAAGAAACTATGTAAGCCAAATTTTAGAAACAAAATAACATAGAGATGATTTTGATTCATAAAATAATTATAGTGGTTGTTAGGGTAAAATAATTGCTAGTGTTTACTCTTCATGGATGGAGTTTTGAAGCTCTCAATGTAGAGGGGAAATCTATGGGGTTGTTGGTAGGATGGAATAAGTCCCTTTGATTTAGGAGTGTCTCCTTTTTATATAATACCACCAATATTGAGTTGTTCTCCCCATGTTTATAATCAATTTTCAATTTTATTAATGTATATGGATCGTTTTAGTGTAGGGAAGGTTTGTGGGATTCCTTTTTTGGGAACATGGATTTGAGAAAGTATAATTTAATCATGGAAGGTGATTTAAATATGACCTTGAGCCTAGGTATATGTGGGGGTGGGATATAGAAGGATGGACCCCATGGCCAAATAACTCCTACAAAATATTGATGATGAGGGTCTATGTGACATAGATCCTGTTGTAACAAATATTGAAATTTTGTCTTTCGGTCACTTAGGAGAATGAATGGAAGCATTGGCAGTGGAATGACTGCATGCATAGAGCATTAAGCCACATGGAGAAAAATCTCATGAGTCCAGGTTTTTTTTGCCAACGTGGATTTGGACGACGTATATATCGTAATAACTACAACCCCGATCCCCGAATTCACTAAAGTATTAAAGGATAAGCTGGGTCAAATAAAGATTAAGAAAGATTAACGTTAATAAATCTCATCTCAATTTTGCGATTCGCGATTTCTCGTGTCAAGTATTATCGAAGTCCCAACACTTAAATCCATGAAAGGTTAAATATTAATTGCTAATCGTGATTAATTAAGAGATTAAAACAAATGATTATCGTCTAATTAATCCCATCACAATTTTTTATTCGAGATTCCTTGCATGGCATAACTCTTGAGGACATGATACCCGAAACTCGAAGGCCCGAAAGAGTGAAATGTAAAAGCCGAAATCTATTTCAGGGATTTGGCTAATGTGAATATTTTAATAGCCACTGCTTCATTTCCCTGAATCCCAAAAACCCGAAATCGAGACTCCAGGCAGATGCAAAGTTGCTTTGGAAAAACACAATTTTCTCAATTGTGGAGAGGTATTTTTTCACGTTCGAATAGTCGATCAACATATAAAATCCTATTTTTTCTAGTGGTGTCTTCATAATTTCATTTTGATCTTGGTAAGGCAGTAAAACGTCCCACACAAGATGAGGTTCGTTTTCAGAAATATGGCAATTTTACTGTGTTGAGTCATCATTTTCAAAATGAGGAGTCTGAGCGAATGGAGTATCATTTTGAGAAACGGTTGGAATATTTTGTTCCTAACACATCAAATATCATTAGCCTCTTTCATTTTTCATACAAGTGTCACATATTAATAGAATTGAATCCATCTCCGAGCCCTAATTTTTGGATTTCATATTTTCCTGTTTTGACACATGTTTGTTAAATGCAGATTTGGGAAAAATGAAAAGGGATCTCAGGGAACTGAGAGGCATTTTTTATTATAATAAACAAATTCACAAAAGCCTCTTTCATTTTATACATAGTTGTCTCTATTCAAGAGATACAGAGCCATAACCGTAGCCCTATTTTTCGACAGTTTGGCCCATTTTCTATGTCAAAAAGTTTCAAGAATTGGTTGTAACTATTGTTATCTTTTATATTAGAGAGTATTTCGACCTCAATACATATATGAGGCATATTTGTAAAATAAAAAGGAGGGGAAAATACAAACATGAGTAGTACTCCTAGGCTGTAGCATTTATTTTCATGTTTAACAAAAGAGTGCAGGGCATTTTCGATCTATATCAGAGATTCTTGTGATGTTGTTTGCAAAGAATGTCTTATTGCTTCATTTTCGCATCATTTCCCTTGGTTGTATTTCCATTTTCTTCTCGATTTGTGAATGTTTTTGTAATGGAATTCATCCATTTGTTAGATTCTCTATTGCAGAACATGTTATAGGTTGTTTTTTGTAGAGATTTGAAGGTTCAGAATTCATCCTTAGATAGATGCTCTGTCCCAACCATTTATTTCCATTGATTTATGCTTGGAATTCACTCATTATTAAGTTCTCCTTTCATTTTGATATGTTTTATCTCTATTCTACTGCCATACTTTTATAAATCCTTCTTTCTGTAATCAGCTTCTACCTCGCATCTGTTCCATGGATTTCCATTGCCGAAACACTCTTATTATTTTCTTGATCATTTGACTCCATGGCCAATGGAATACCTCCTTGTCCAAACCACCAACCCTAAAAACCTCAGAAATTTCTTTTACCCACAGATCTGCCCATTGTTAATCTTATTGAATATCTTATCATGACATATATTCGAGAGATCCCTCTCAGGTTGGAAGGGGAAACTTCTAATCAAAAGTGGTTCATGGTTATCTTGGAATTTACTTGCATGAAACCCAAGTCAAGTTCCTAGTGATAATTTATTATTTCATTTAAAATGTGCTAAGGCTTGGCTCTATTATAGCCTAGAGTCGACTCTTGGGACAACATTTTCTGGTGCCGTTGCTGGGGATGAAGGAAATAATTTATCTTCCATGAGATATGACAAAAAGTTCAGATCTATTTCTTGATGGTGAACAAGGGATAGACATTCAATTGGCTGTGATCATTCACCTGATGACTCCTTTGTTTGAAGACTCTACATGATTCACTGGCAACTCCACTGGTCTCAATATGTTGGATTCGTTCACCGCTCGGATTGCTGTAAGGTTTTCTCCTTTGGACTTTGCAAATGTTTATGGTTTTCCAAACACTGTTCCAGACATTAAAGTTTGGGAAGATGTCCTTCCTAAATTTGGAGAATATGTAGACGACAATCCCGCCCAACACTTGTTTGAATTCCACAAGCTCATGGACGAATTAAATATACATCATGAAGATCTCCTCATGAAAATGTTTATGTTTTCATTGGAAAGAGATGCTAGACTCTGGTATAAATCTTTACCTCATTCCAGTATTCCTTCATTGAAATATTTTCACATACTTTTTTGTCAGCATTGTAAAAGAATCTATTCATCTGAAATACTTTTTGAAGATTGTTGTAATATAAAATTCATAAGACAAACAAATCAAACACATCTTGTTTAAGAGGAGGAAGGAATATCATAAATTTCTCAATTAGATGAAGATAATCAGTATGAAGAAGAGTTGGATGATAAAAAAGTAGGATATGATAGCTCTTGTGATCACATTCAAGAAGAAGATATTCAACATCATGGTCAACATGTAGAAGAGAAAGAAAACAATAGTTGCTTGATACATAAATTGCATAGACCACCTCCTCCTTTAACAGAAGAAGAGATAGATCTACTCCTAAACAATCATGTTTCAACCCTTGCTTACATAGATCTACAGCATTCACATAGTCTCGAACATGTGAGTGAAACTTATTCTATTACTGAAAATGAAAATCTAAGTTTAAATCATGACAACCATGGAACTTTAGAAGAAGTTAGTAAACCAATTTATGATGAAGATTTCTAGCCAGAGGATCATCTTGTAGACATTGTTTTGTTTCATGAAGAAGATAGGGTTTTCATGTTTAATAACCTTGAAGAATGTTTGTTGTTCAAAGATGCTTTAGACTATGATTTGGAGGAGTGTGGATCTCAAATAGATAGCTTCACAATTGATATTCCTAGCATTTGTTTGACTGATGACACTCCTGAGTTATCTGATGAACCTGTTTATGATGAATATCCAGAAGAATAAGAAGAGAAGATTTATTTTTAATCACACACAAAGATTTACAATAGTCCTCCTTTGTTTGATGAATGTGATGAAAGTGTTTCTGAAGATGATGAGTAGCAAGAAAATTTGGTTCAACAGGAAAGAAATCATCAACATCATGAAAGAGATCAGCCTATGTATGACAGCTACCAAAAAGATCTTTGGACAACAAGTGAAGGACATAAGGAGGGGTTACTGAAACAATTGATCTCTCCTCCATGTTTAGCAACCATTGAACAACAGACCAGTAAGTTTCAATGCAACATTTTTTCACTAGTGGAAGAAAACATTAGCAGTGGACAAAGTGCGCAAAAACATTTCAGACATCTTTCCCAATAGGAGGAAGTATGGATTAATTGTGAAAGTAGTATATCTCTTCCCTTATACAATCCAGTAGCAGTTTATATGGAGTCAAAATGGGGGACTGAATTTTTTATTTCCAACTTCTTGAAGTCTGAATTTCAAAACTATAAGTACCTTCTCCCAAGGCATGTTTTGAAATTTGCAGCTGCTCCTGTCATCCTTTTTCTCAAATATGGAAGTATAATTAAGTTTGTTAGTCGGATACTCGCTTGGTTGATTTGGAAGTTTTCCTATACTTGAACAAACCAGTGGTATTGGTTGGAGTAGGTGATGTATATAAATAAGATTGACTTTGAGCACTAGAGTACAACAATGATTTTCAGTATGTTTTCGGTTTGTTTTGGAATCTAAAATGGTTTTGTTTAAAGCATTACGGCTCCATAGCCCAATGAATGCATAAGTGGTTTTTTTTTCCAGAAAGGTGCGAGTAAAGTGACAGAGTTCAGAGTTTGATAAGGATTATTTCAGGTTTAATGATGGATGAAGGCATGTGGTTTACTATTCTTGGCGCTTTGCAGGAAAGCACCATCCCTAGATGGAGCCTGTGTGGTAACAAATATTGAAATTTTGGCTTTTGGTCACTTAGGAGAATGAATGGAAGCATTGGTAGTGGAACGACCGCATACACCGAGCATTAAACCACATGGAGAAAAATCTCATGAGTCTGTGTTTTTTTTGTCATCGGGGATTTGGCTGATGTAGATATCTTAATAACTACAACCACGATCCATGAATTCACTAAAGTATTAAAGGATAAGATGGGTCAAATAAAGATTAAGAAATATTAATGTTAATAAATCTCATCGCAATTTCGCAATTTGATATTCCTGTGTCAAGTATTATCGAAGTCCTGACACTTAAATCCATGAAAGGTTAAATATTAATTGCTAATTGTGATTAATTAAGAGATTAAAACAAATGATTATCGTCTAATTAATCCCATCGTGATTTTGCGATTTAGGATTCCTTGCATGTAATAACTCTTGAGGACATGATACCCGAAACCCGAAGGCCCAAAAGAGTACAATGTAAAATCCAAAATCTATTTCGGTGATTTGGTCGATGTGAAGATTTTAATAACCACTGCTTTGTTTCCCTGAATCCTGAAAACTCGAAATCAGGACTCCAGGCATATGCAAAGATGCTTTAGAAAAACACAATTTTCCCAGCCGTGGAGAGGTCTTTTTTCACGTTCGAATAGTTGATCAACATATAAAATCCTAATTTGTCCAGTGGTGTCTTCATAATTTAATTTTGATCTTGGTAAGGCAGTAAAAAGTCCCACACAAGATGAGGTTCGTTTTCAGAAATATGGCATTTTTACTGTGTCGAGTCATCATTTTCAAATGAGGATTTTGAGCGGTTGGAGTATCATTTTGAGAAACAGTTAGAGAATTTTGTGCCTAACACATCATAGATCATTATACTCTTTCAATGTTCCTACAAGTGTCACAGATTGGTATAATTGAATCCATCTCCGAGCCCTAATTTTCGGATTTCATATTTTCCTGTTTTGACACATGTTTGTTAAATGCAGATTTGGGAAAAATGAAAATGGGTCTCAGGGAACTGAGAGAGGATTTTTCTCAGAATAAAAAAATTCAAAAAAGCCTCTTTCATTTTATACATAGATATTTCTATTCAAGATATACAAATCCATAACAACAGCCCTACTTTTCGGCAGTTTGGCCCATTTTCTATGGCAAAACGTTTCAAGAATTGGTCGTAACTGTTGTTATATTTTAGATTAGAGAGGATTTTGACCTCAATACATATATGAGGGATATTTGTAAAATAAAGAGGAGGGGAAAGGATAGACATGAGTAGTACTCTTGGGCTATAGAATTTATTTTCATGTTTAATAAAAGAGTGTGGGGCATTTTCGATCTATATCACAGATTCTTGTGATGTTGTTTGCAGAGAATGTTTTATTGCTTCATTTTCGCATCATTTAACTTGGTTTTATTTCCATTTTTTTTTCAATTTGTGACTGTGTTTGTAATGGAATTCATCAATTTGTTAGATTCTCTATTGCAGGATATGTTATAGGTTGTTTCTTGTAAAGATCTGAAGGTTCAGAAATTACCCTTGGATAGATGCTTTGTCCCAACCATTTCTTTCCACTGATTTATGCTTGGAATTCACTCATTGTTAAGTTCTCCTTGTATTTTGATATGTTTTTATCTCTATTCTGCTACCATACTTTTATAAATCCTTCTCTCTGTAATTAGATTCTACCTCGCCTTTGTTCCATGGATTTCCATTGTTGAAACGCTCTTATTGTTTTCTTGATCATTTGACTCCATGCCCAATGGAATACCTCCCAGTCCAAACCACCAACCCTAAAAACCTCAAAATTTTTTGTTACCCACAGATCTACCCACTGTTAATCTTATTGAATATCTTATTGTGACATATATTTGAGATATCCCTCTCGGGTTTTAAGGGGCAACTTATAATCAAAAGTGGTTCGTGGTTATCTCAGAATTTACTTGCATGAAACCCAATTCAAGTTCCTAGTGATAATTTATTATTTCATTTAAAATGTGTTAAGGCTTGGCTCTATTACAACCTAGAGTAGACTCTTGGGACAACATATCCCTTGAATTTGAAACCCACCTAGAGAAGCAATAGGTTGGGTGCAAAGTTTATCCCCAAGAGAATCAACAAATTCATTGTGGTTGAAAAACTTGTTGTCAATATAGATATAATTAGTACATGGATAGGAGAAGCAGGCCGCTTTGATTATGTCCCTATTTCCCTACAAGTGGGGGATATTACTCCAAAAACCACATGTCCTTTTAATCTCAATTCACGTTGGTTGAAGGAATTTTAGTTTAGAGACCTAGTTTGAAATGAATGAAAATGTTATGCTAGATAGTTGGTGGATTTTGAAAAGTTACTCTTGTTTTGTGAAAATCTAAGAAGAATAAAAAGTAAAACTATTGAACTGAAAAAGGTTTAATTCTATAATTCTCAAGAGAAAATAAGGATAAAGGAAGAGGATATTACAAAAGATTTCAATTCCAATATTAATGGCATCTTCAATGAATCCAAGTAAAGGTTGTAAAAGTTGAAGGATGCTGATAAAAAAGACATATTAGGTTGGGATGAAGCCAAATGGATGTTGTATCATGTTGTCATTGATGCAAATGGTTTGATTGATTGATGTCAAGTGATTGATTGATGTCAAATGATTTATTGATTGATTTCAAGTGATTGATTGATGTCAAAGGATTGATTGATTGATGATTGATGAAAAATATATATGCATTGTCCTTGATGAGAATGATAGATGTCAAAGTGGAAACCAATTGATAAAGATGGATCATTGATATGATGCATAGTCCTTGATGAGAATGATATATGTGAAAGTGGAAACCAATTGATAAAGATGGATCATTGATATGATGCATTTTCCTTGATGAGAATGATATATGTCAAAGTGGAAACCAATTGATAAAGATGGAGCATTGATATGATGCATAGATGAAGATGGATCAATGAGTTGTCATTGATACATGATGATGCATAGTTTGTTTGATGATAAGATGAATCATTATTGTCTTATCATGATTTATAAGGTGCACAAATGGATGAACTCCAAAGTGGTCCCCTTATGGTGAAAGCCCTCACAGGAAGACGATTTGCAGATTGAGTTATCCTAGTGTCAGGCTGCGATATTAAAGATTTTAATGATCTGAAACACTAAATTGTCAAACCAGGGCAAGTAAACTTAGAGCTGCTACACTGTATGTGTGGGTAAGATTCTAATTCCTATCTAAAGATTATCCTTAGAAGAAAACACAAACTCACTCTTAGAAACTGAATCCTAATGACTATCCTGAAACTTATCATC
>SNQJ01S0261315.1:0-10772 GCA_010110895.2 Picea sitchensis
TAAAGTCTACGAAGGTATACATACCCTAGACCCCCTTGTTTGTGGGACAAGGGACCCCCCTCCGCCCAGCGATTTGACTGGTAAAGTCTACGAAGGTATACATACCCTACCCCCCTCTGGGTTTAAACCTGTGACCTCTTAAGAGGAAACACATGTTCTTAACCATCAGGCCCACTCAGACTATAAATGACATAGTTTTGTGGCCACTAGCCCTCTAACAAAGATAACCAATGACTAGACATGTACAACATGGCAGCTTAGTTTATTATTTGACAGGGACTACGCTGCCATGCAGCATTTGTTCTATTTGGATTCATGATGCTCATGCTTTACCAAAGCAAATAAATGATTATAATATCAAAGAAATGTGGGTTCCATTGTAAACCGCAGAGGGTAATTTTATTATGAAGTTTTCTACGATGATATCAGCTCGAAATGCCCAGGCTACAAAAGCTGCTATGAAAGACAGCCATTCAAACGAATAGAAGTATCAAGAAGACATACAAGCCATTAACATGATTGTACAAGCGATTCATTTGTCTAATCATTATTGATGAAGAAAGGGATGAATATTGCTCGCAAAGAAACTTTAGTTTACGTCTGGTATAAGAAGAAAAGGCAGCCCTTGTTTCAAATCTGTGTATTCTTCCAGCAAGTAAAAAATCAGATCACATTTATCGTGCACGCATCCAAAGTCAATGCCTATCAGAAATTTGACAACAAAGAAGAGGGCGCAACATTTATGTTCTTAAGTTGTATGATACGCCTGGGGTGCATCTTCACCATCGAAACAAGCAATTGTTGTACATGCAGATAACGACCACTGCAAAGGGATTAGGGATTTGATGATCTGTTGATAGCATGGAATTTTGAGAGAGGTATGTAAGGAGCCTTGGGAGGTTTATTTTTTTTCATGATCCATCCAGTACAGAGGGATTTGATGGGATTTGATGATATGTTGATAGCATGGAACTTTGAGAGAGGTATGTAAGGAGCCTTGGGAGGTTTTTTTTTTTTCATGCTCCATCCACTACATTTGATGATATGTTGATAGTAAGGGCGTTTTGTAAAGTAGCAAGGATGTAGTGAGATTGAGTTTTGCTTGTGTTTATGAGGTACTTGTTTATTAGTATTAAAGGTCTGAATTTTGCAATGTTAATCAATTTTATTTTATGTAGATAACAGTCTTGTTCTTCACTATCATTACTTTATTCAGTGTCCCACTTAATCTTTGTTCATTTTCTTTTGTACTTGGCTATTCTATTGTACCAAGCTGATTCCATCTAGAATAGTTAGAGATAACTTTGTCCCTAAAGATTCTAAAAAATGAGAAAATCTATGAAAATGTATAGGAATATATATTTTAATCAAAATCCTCCAATTTTTTTCTTTCTTTTAATTCAGTTTAGTCTTGATTTACTAATTATAACTCTAAAAAAAAAAATATCATATTTTCTTTCTTTTGTTCATTCACTTAAAATAGAAGTTATGACAATTTAATGTTTTCTAACAATTATTAATTAATTTTAGGGTTTTCTTTTTAACTGTTTTAGCTTTGCACTTTTTCAAACATTTTCACTAACCCTTTACATTTCTTTTGCATCTCATGCCAAAGAAAACATAAAAATTACAAAGGTTACAAAATATATAAAAATCACAAAGGTTACAAAATATATAAAAATCAAATATTTGTAAAAAAACATATAATAAAGATTTCAATTATTTATACTTTACTGTTTTTTTATACTTTAGGGATTCTTTGCAAATACTTAACTATTGTATTTTAGTTTGTCTAATTTTCTTTTTTTAAGTTTTGCACTTGTATTATTAATTTCACATTAACTTTGTTTGATTTACATTTCATTTACATAGAAGCCAAATATACAAAAATTTAAAACCTAGGGTAACATTCCCTCCTCTTCCTGCCTGGAGAGAGATATTGGTCGGCAGGAGTGTTCTTCCCCAAGCTCAACTCTCGATAGCCTGACCTAGTCGAGAACATGCACAGAGAAACAAGAAAGAGCATATTGCTCTGATACCATTGATTTGAATTATATTGAGAATGACATGAAGGAAGAGATATAAAAAGGAAACACACAAACATATTACAAGAAACACAATAATATAGTTAAACTCATATTCTATTAATGACTGTTTTGAATACAAAAGACTGCAAAATGCAAAGGACACAAGCTATCTAGAATGGTGGTCGCTTATCAATGAAGAGAGAGATGTGTCAAAACACACAAACATATTGCAAGAAACACAATAATATAGTTAAACTCATATTCTATTAATGACTATTTGGAATACAAAAGACCGTAAAATGCAAAGCACACAAGCTATCAAGAATGGTGGTCACTTATCAATGAAGAGACAAATGTGTCAAAACACACAAACATATTGCAAGAAACACAATAATATAGTTAAAATCATATTCTATTAATGACTATTTGCAATAAAAAAGACTGTAAAATGCAAAGCACACGAGCTATCTAGAATGGTGGTCACTTATCAATGAAGAGAGAGATGTGTCAGCTATGCTCATTCACAAGAAGTTGATTACAAAGAGGTCGAAAAGGCATTTTAACATAAAGCATCAATGAGAAAATCATAAACATCCAAAACCCTAACCCAAGAAGATGAGACGCCAAAAGGTTTGTGGGCCCCGATGTGGTTAGTCGATGCGTCAACTTTCTGATGTAAGTTGATGATCATAAAGACAAGAGTAATTTTTGCACTACAATCTATGTTTGGAAAAACCGGTAGCTCCATTAAGGAAGATCTAGATGATAAGTAAACATTCAAATGACTAATCTTCAGCTTCTGCATTTTATACTAGGTGTTTTATTGTAAGAAATATCATTAAGACCTCAAACAGTAACCTCAAAGTTTTTGGGACCCAAAAAGCTATAGAAAAACTAACAAGATGTTAAATTATTCTAAATTAAGAGTGGAACAAGTGGGTGGTTGCCAATATCCACAGTTTCAACATAATTATAATACTTTGTTATTACGATTATATTTTATAGAGCCACTATCCATGTATGCTCTATATTATATTAATTGGGGGAGAATCGTATTAGACAATATGTGTGCATACGAGGTAGTTGATACCAGAGTTTCCATGTAATTGACTTTCACATTCATTACTAGAGAAAACATTGATCACTAAGAGAAGAAACCCACAACATTTTTTTGTAACAAAGTTGTATATTATTGATTACTAAGTCATTTTTCCATCTTTGAAATAGATAAGAAATAAAGAATGACCCATTTTAAAACTTAGGCATCTTAGGCATGAGGACATATCAATGAATTAAATTCATTAATAAGACAAAACAAAAAAGCAGTGTTGTCGGTGTCAATAAGCTTGTGGCATTTTAAGTAAAAAAGAAATTAGGGGATGAAGATTGGGCGGGCACTCATTCCTCTCATAGTGTGTTTGCTCAATTGCTTTCTCTATATTATTTTGTTGTGAACTCTTTTTCTACAAACTTCTTTGCATTTTCCCGTTGTGTGCAAAATTTTCGGTATCATAATGGGATCCCACTCTATGGCTCCATCGATCACTAAGTAGATTCACTAGAAGCACTTTGGCATTTATCAAATTCTCATGGACTCAATGATCTGTAAACAAGGGACTTAAGGCTCACTCGCTTTACCAACATGGTGTTACTTTTGTGGGAATTAGATTTGATCTTTGTTTCTCACGAATGGATATAAGACCTCCATTCTTGAAGTTGGAGTTCACAAGTGCAACTAATGCTAAAAAGCTTATTAGAGGTAATGGTGGATTTCTCTGCAGTGCAATCACATCAACCAACTAATAACACAACCAATGTCTGGCTAGCCTGAAATAATAGTTTGAAAATACTCTATGATTAAGAAGTATGTCTTCAATGCAACTCCTTTGCAGGCCAATAATAACCATCATCGATTTCAAGTGACTCTTCTTATATTGCTAGCAATAGATCAACCTTTGTTGTGGTAAGATTATTTCTAGACAAAATGAAAAACTCTATTGGCTTGGTATGCCATGTTTGGACAAACGAGAAATCAAGTCACAAGGAAATGTTCATCAATATGTTTATATTATTCAAAGTAATGTCGAGCAGTAGTGTCATGAATCAAAAGATTTTTTCAATGAATAAAATTTATCATGCAATGTCATCACAAGGGAATGTCATGTCTCATACCAAACTATCATGTATCTATACTCATCTCCCTTGAACTTGAATACCAACTCAACCACACATATATGAGTTGAAAATTAATCAAACCACATATATGAAATGGTTGTGGATTCATACATGTAGGAAAAGACTTTTATGTAAACCATGCTTGAAATAAAACTCACCTCAATGGACTGAAATCGTGTGCTTTCAGTAATCTAATTCAAATAGAAACTAGTTTGTGCCACTTTAATTATTTTTCAATTTGTAATTTAACGATGATAATGGTTGAGATATGGTTCTCCCTACAGTCTCATTCCACAATGACCCCTTAAGAAAATCCAACACAACTAAATAGCATTATATGTATGTGACTACAACACTTAATAAAAAGATGAAACCATCATTAAGAATTCCAACCTAAGAAGCATCATAAGAAGTTGTACTCCTTTAACATTTGTATCAATGAATTGTAAATAATTATGAAATTTTTTTTTATCAAAAGTTGGTGGATAAGACAAATGTTCCAATGCCAAAGCAAGGAACAACAACTAAAAGTTATTCCAAGCTACAGGTATGTGGTAAAAATTTGAAACTTCAGTATAAAATAAAAAACAACAATTACATCCACTCATATGCAGGTAGTGGAAGGGTGACCCCTAGGAAGGAAGAGGTTTCTAGTGTGTCAAGTGTACGACATGTATGCCCCAAGTATGGGCACAATCAGCTCGTGTGACTTGTGGAGAGATTCTTGGGGTTGAGTATGGCCTCTAGGATGTCCATGGGTATCAATAGATCCTTCGAAAAACAAGATAATTTCTTGTAGCATCCATGACAAGCAACCAAGATGTTTTTCCCTCTCTAATAGTCAATAAATAAAGAAAACCAAAATTGGAAACTCTCTACAATTGTGCAACAACCATATAATGATGTCCATAAATATCCTACTTTAGAAATAAAACAATGGTGAAGGAAGTAGAGATATTATCTTTCATCTCAACCAAATGGAGAGTAAAACCATGACATAATTCATCAAGCACAACTAAGAGATGAACTCTTACACCATTAAAAATTACAAAGCTACCATTAACACATAGTAGCTTACATTAAACACACTAGCAACGATTAAAAATGAAGAAGGGCCATATATTAAGCACATATAAGAGATTCTCATTACACATAACATCAATCACAAAATGGACACAACGATTTCACTAAGGGAAGCCAAAGGGAAAAAACCAACATCCCGAATGGTTTTGCTTAAATCATATTTAGAGCAGCTTAGTTACAAGCGTGAGTCAAAATAGCTCTCTTTAAAATATCCTCTCGCCCGGTCAACAATCAGCAAAGACTATTGAAATTACAAAGGAAAGAAGAAATGGGAGAGATGGGATCATGGGACAACCAACAAGATTGAACTTTCATTTCCTATTCCTTAGTCTTTCTCTCCTATTTTCATTTTCTATTTTATTTAATACATGCATTATCTTTTATGTTTTATTTAACTTTACATGCATTGTATTTTATGTTTTTATCTAATCTTCATTAATTGTCAAATTAAATTACGTTGATGAGCCTCCAGAGCTATCATCTTGGGTTTTAGGAATCTATTTGGATCACCTCTCCCCATTAAGAGGCATTTGAAGAGTCTCCAAAATGTTGGCAGCAAAACAATATGGATCAATGCGCAACTTTTATTCTAAAGAACATGAAATCTAACTTTGGCTCCTAGATACAACTCTGGATTTGGATCGTGGTTGTGGCTACTGGTTTCAGTTTTGGTTATGGCTCTAGCTCTAGCTGCTTGAAATGGAAGATTTATTCACCTTGTGCATAACTTTTCTTAATGGAGCTCTCAACTTCAATCTCCATATTTGAACTCTGCAATCATAATTCATTTCCATCTCTCTCAGACTTGGAGATGGTCCATATTGGCAATCAATTGGTCCATATTGGCAATCAATGAATCCACGTTGGATTTTGTTCTGTTTTTTTTAGTGACATCTCGATAGTTATACCATCACGCAACAATCCCACAAAAAGAAACAAAATTGTGGTCTGCCTTATCTTTCTAGGATCAATTGCTTCTCGACATGGAAACAACTATGTGATGTCGACAGTTTCTTACCAACACTCTTTCTCTGCAACATCGCTTGAATTCCCTCCTTGGTGTGAAATCATAGCACCTTCTTCAACCCAAACAATTGATGAATCCTACAAATGTATGGATGTAGGTGACAATCATAAATCGAATATAATCTTAAGGGCGGGGAATTCCTCAATATTTGGATAGTACAAGGACAAGGGAATGTCATTGAATTTCATACTCCAATCTTCGATACATCTCCAAGAAGAGAACTTATTATGAATGATCATGGGGAAACAATTGTGGTAAAGTTGCGCCAGCATGTGATTAGTCCACCATGCTATGACTCTTAGGAAAAATTCTTCTCCTTGGGAAGGAGATGCAGGCAACCCATCATCCTCTTTAATATTCACTCTCCACACTCTTCTCTTGGTTGCATGGTTGTTGGGGTGAAGCTCTGGATGGATTTTCCAACACTTTGCATCCCAATGGACACTCAAGTTGTAGTGGTGGTAGAATTTCTTGAAACCACTATATGGATTGTTTGACATACTCATTTTATTCATGTGTCTCTACATTCATTGTTGGATTAGGGAAGTATTCTTTCCATTATTCCTCTAAAATCCATTCGGGCTTGTGGCATATGAGAGAGCATGCCGACAAGATGCCTCAAGGTGGCCCTTCTTCCCATATAGTGAACATTTCCCTAGAAAACCTACCACTGGTAGTCGTACAACCTTTCTTCCTATCACAATGACAAACAAGGGAGTTCTTACCTAGTGCTTACCTCTCATCCTTGTTGCTACTCTACTGTGTTGATCTACTTGTTGTTTCTTCTAAGTGTTGGTTCAGGTTGATTCTTTGCACTTATTTTATCATTTCCCTTCTTTAATCCACCACAAGAAGGTTAAGGTGGTAGTGGGATACCACCTTCATTCACTCCCTTCTCTTTCTTTTGATGACAAATCCCACTCTGCCATGTCATTTTCCTTCACAAATGAGGTCTTGAGTGTTAGTGGCCTCTTCATCTACCATCAAAACCCTTCCCTAGCTTCATGCCGACTTTATTCAACTATAATGTGCCTTAGGATGTCTTTCCTTTTCTTACATATCCCTTGTCCATCCTGTAAATCTACCTTAACAATTCCTCTTGTTTGTTTTTCAAAATCACTAAAATGCTATTGAAAAAATTCTACAAAAGGTGAGTTTATTGGAGTTGTCTCGGTCATGGTGTTGGCTTTGGCAATGGTAATGGAAGGTGGTTCTGCTTCTCTTTTCTCTTTGTGACATCTTTTCCAATTCTTATTCCTTCTCTATCAACTCTTGTTGCAACGAAATCATCATTTGAGTGAGCCTATCCTCCTGCCAGTTATCCATCTAGATGGCCTTCTCTCCCAATTGCACAAGTTTTAATGTGCTAGTCCCAATATTCCATGAACGCAATGAGAAAACATTAACGATCATCAGATTGGTTCTTTAGGAATGGCATTAATATTGTCAAGGTCTTAATGTTATTTTCCATCTCTTCCACCTATCGATTATACATTTGGGCCTTCTCCCTCAAGTTCTTACTCTCTTCTTGAAGATGCGCATTGGTGGCCTGTAGGTTTTCCAACCTCTCTCTGTTTTCTTTACCCACTAATTTATGGAAGTTGTGTCACAATCAAGGAGTCAACTTCTTTGATACCATATGATCCATAAATGGTGGGCCTATGGCCTATCTATTTCATCAACACAAATACTTTTGTGAAATTAACTTTAGTCTTTGTTTCTTTGAATGGCTACAAGGAAACTATTCTCAGTTCAATTCTAAGTGAAAATACTATTCATGACTAGAGGTATGGAATGCTCTGTGGTGTAACCTACAAACATCAACAATAGTAATCATGATAATGAAATCCAAGACTCTAAAAATATTGTCACTAAAAACTCTATCTTTTAGTGAACTCCTTTACACGGTGATATCCATATGAATTGAATCTATCGAGATGATCAAGATTGTTATTATGATTATTTATCATTGTATGGGCATTAAGACTATGCTTAGGCTTGGGTTCAAGGATTGGTTACTACTTTGGTACTGTAGGCTAATAATAACCATCAATGAGTTCAAGTGACTCTTCTTCTATTGCTAACAATAGATCAACCTTTGTCGTGTTAAGATAATAATGCACAATCTCCCCGACTTATTTCTAAACAAAAAGAACAATTCTATTGACCTGTTATTCCATGTTTGGACAAATGAGAACTCAAGTCAATGAATCGATACAAGGAAATGTTCAGCAACATGTTTATAATTAATTCAAGTATTAGTTAGTCATGAATCCAATTTTTCAATGAGTAAATTTATCATGCAATGCCATCACAAGGGAATGTCCTCTCAATTCTTAATTCTTAAGTTGGTAAGGGAATGTCCTCTCAATTCTTAATTCTTAAGTTGGTATCAGATCGGTGTAGACAGGCCTGTGGATAGACAGTGACGTTGTTGCTGAAGAAAGAGTGTCGCTGTGGTGGAGTATTGTCGACCGCGTTGTCTATGTGTGAGAGCAGATTTCAATTCGCGCACCAATGGAGGAGACACGATCTGGTGGCTGTATGAACTCATTTAAGTGAATGGGACCATTGAAGTGATTGCCACAACCCCACCAAGAAACTATGTGCACGTTGAACGGATCGCTAGATTCGTTGTTCATCGTTGTTCAGTTAATTCGCTGGATCGTTGGAGGATCTTTCGATGTGGCATCCCATGATCAAAGGAGCCAGCGTGGAGTAGTAAAGGAAGAAGCCACTGGAAGCTGCTCAATTTGGTGTGACTGTGTAATTCACTGTTGGATGTAATAGGGTGTCATTCTAGATAAAAATATGTGAAACAAACACACAATAAGGCTACGCTCACTTCTCTCTTCATCAATGAAGACTGATTACATTCTTAAATAGGAAAAGACTCTACTGAGTCGGTTACATGCAAACCAAAGACAACTAGACTCTCAACTACGAACTGACTCTTAGAATTGGCGCTTACTCCATTATTTCCAAGTCTCCCCCTTAATGGTGAATGGATTGACTTCTACACCTAACATCTCCCTAAACAGCTCAAACTTAATCTTTCCAAGAGGCTTAATGAAAATATCAGCGGCATTTTCACTAGTATTACAATACATAAGAGCTATTTCATTTGACTGTAACTTTTCTCTAACAAAATGAAACTGAGCTTCAACATGCTTTGTCCTTGCATGAAAAATCGGATTCTTCGCAATATTGATTGAACTTTTATTATCATATTTGATCATCGTAGGTTCCTTTCGTTCTTCTCCAACATCTTGAAGAAGTCTTCTTAACCAAACAGCTTCACAAGTTGTTGCACACAAGGCTTTATATTCTGCTTCAATAGCCGACAAAGATACAGTAGGTTGTTTTTTACTGCTCCATGAAACAACCCTGAATCCAATGCCAAATGCATATCCAGTGGTTGATCTTCGATCGTCCAGATTGCTAGGCCAATCAGAATCTGAGTAACCTGTCAACTCAACATCAGATGCATCAGTATATTTAATACCATAATCAAGTGTACCTTTTAGATACCTAAGTATTGTCTTTGCTGCATTCCAATGGCTTTCATGAGGTTTCGCCATAAACTAACTTAACACACTCACAGAATATGCAATATCAGGTCTGGTTGTGGTGAGATAATTTAGGCTACCCACCATCTGTCTATACACAATGCCATTCACCTCCTTCGAACCATCATCACAAGAAAGTTTCACATTCTATTGCATGGGAACACTAGAAGACTTCCACTGATCCATTTTAAATCTCTTAAGTATTTGTCTGATATACTTACTCTGACAGACAAAAGTTTGGCCTGCATTTCTCCAAACTTCAAGACCTAGGCAGTAATGTAACTCACCAAGATCTTTCATTTCAAATACATGTGACAATTGTTGTTTGATTTCATCAATTAATTTCTCCGCATTTCTTGTAATTATCAAATCATTAACATATAAGGAAATCAATACTATATACTCATGTTCATCAAATTTGGAATACAGATTTGGATCACTTTTGCTCCTCATAAAACCCTGTTGAAGAAAGAAAGAATATATCTTCTCATACCATGACCTAGGTGCTTGTTTTAGTTCATACAAGGTTTTTTTTAACTTACACACTAAGTGTTTTTGCCCTTGTTCCACAAACCCTTCAGGTTGAGTAAGGTAAACCTCTTCCTTTAACTCACCATTTAAAAATGCAGATTTAACATCCAACTGGTGTAGCTTCCAATGGTACTTTGTAGCTAAAGCAATTGACACTCTGATAGTATCCAATTTAGCTACCGGTGCAAATGTTTCAGCATAATCAATACCTTTTGTTTGTGAATACCCCTTTTCCACCAGTCTATCTTTATACTTATCTATACTACCATCTAATTTAAACTTGGGTTTGTATATCCATTTGCATCCAATGGGCTTCTTATGTTTAGGCAATTTAGTCAATTCCCAAGTATTGTTTTTCAT
>SNQJ01S0261317.1:0-12310 GCA_010110895.2 Picea sitchensis
CACCCAACTTGTATAAGTTTCCTGCAATCAAATGATAATTTTATACCTTAACTACCAGTTTTTTCTTCTATGAAAATATCATTTCTGATGGGGCCATTCCTATACTTAGAAACTGCACGATGTTCGAGAAGTAATCATCCACCATTTTAACTATAAATAGTTGTGCATATAGTAAACTGTCATCTAAATTCCCTGCATCTTCCCCTGATATTATGCACGATAAATGATCTGGTCCTACATTCATCTTCCTTGGTTTCACTAAAACCTCAAAATCATATTCTTGAAACAACAGTATCCATCTGCATATTCTCTCCCCCAACACTAGCTAGTTCACTAAGTATTTCAATGCATAATGGTTTGTGTACATCTTAAAGAGAGAACCCAATAAATAATGTCTGAACTTCTGCAAAACATATACCATTTCCAATCCTTATTGTTTTGTAGTGGTGTAATTCTTTTTTTCTATGGACATATTCCTACTTGCAAAAGAAATTGGGTGATCTATGTCTCTCTCTCCTAGTTGATATAGTACTACACCCAAAGATATGGACGACACATCTACATGAACATGGAACTCCTTATTCCAATCTGGAAAGATCAAGATCGATGCGGTCACTATTTTTTTCTTTAAGGTGTCCAAACCCTTATTATAGTCCTCATTCCATTATAACTTTACTTCCTTCTTTAGCAACGTTTCCATGGGTGTTGTGATTTTTTCATAGCCTTTAATAAATTTCCTATAATATCCTGTGTGACCCATAGTTTCCCTTAGTTTTTTGACTGATGTAGGTGGTTCTAAATCCAAAATAAATTCAATATTGGCCAGATTCACTAGTAATTCATGCTTGCAGGCCACATGGCCCAACAAAATTCCAAACAATGAAAAAAAAATACACTTCTTCAAGTTCAACAAAATATGACACTTTCTACACCTATCTAGCATTAGCCTGAGTACTTCTATGTGGTCCTCCAGTAAAATGAACACAGTCCAATTGTCTAAGTATACTTCAAGGAACTTATGAATAAATTCCTTGAACGCGACAACCACAACTCTTGAAAAAACTATAGGGGAATTCTTCAGTACAAAGGGCATTATTGTATATTGATAACTTCCCCACTATGTCGAAAACATAGTCTTGTACTGGTCTTCCTATGTAATTTTTATCTAATGGTACCTCGAGAATCCATCTGTGAAAGAATAATTTTCTTTCCCTCATACGTTCTCCAGTACCTCATATGTGAATGTGTCAGAAATGTATCTTTTAAACATGCATCATTAAACTTCCTTAGATCCACACAAATCCTTATCCCTCCCATCTTCTTTTCTTCCACTACGATTGGACTTATCCACTCTGATTCCACCACGGGTTCAATAATCCCTGTGTCCAAAATTCTATCTATTTCTACTTTGACCTTCTCTTTGTACTTTGGATTTAAACTGTAAGGCCTTTGTTTCTCTGGTTTGGAACCTGGTTTTAAAGGAATCTTCATCTCGCCTAAGTCCCTAACTATCCCCTTCATATCTGAAAATGTAGTTGGGAATAGGTCTTGATATTCATGTAGTAAGTTTCCAATCTTCTCTATTGTTTCATCACTCCAGAAGTCATCTATATACATAAAATTTGGATTATCTATCATCCCAATGTTTACCTTCTATGTATTTATTGGCTATGTGTACATAGAGGACTCAAGCTATGGCCCTTATAGTACCCTTTATCCTTCTATTTTAGGAACTTGAAAATTCTTGGAATCTTCTTCATCCTATTCTTACTTAGCAACATTGTAACACTCTAATAACTCATGGACAATCATAGCATCTCTGTGCGCCTCGCAGACTAGTACCACCTCCATCGATCCTACTTTAGAGAAGATATTGGTTTGAATAGCTTGTAGCATTGCATCTATTGATGGAGATTCATGTTCAAAAGTAAATGTGATCTTGAACCTCTGATTCAACTCATCCCAGTTAGCTGTTTCTCTACACATTTCCAATTCTAGATACGAGTTCTTTGGGATTGTATCCAATGTATGCATAAAATTGTGTATCCATTCCTCCTTTGGTGTCGAGTTCCATCTGTTTTTGCACTGCTCCAAATGACCTACCGGATCACTCTCCCCTGTATACGTCTGCGCAATATTTTATACCTTGGTACCAAACCTTACTTGCATTAGTCTTTTACACTATGACCAGTCTTCTATTCCTTCTTTGTGTGCAGCCCACCACCTGGATAGAGTCACTTTTAGGACAACATCGAGTTCCAACAACATTTGTTGTTCAGGTACCTACAACTCAAATTCCTTTACAAAAAATATTATATCAATCAATCCATCATACATGGGTGGATCACATAACTTTGTTCCAATCCAACACAATGATAGGGTTATGAATGCACATTGTATAGTTGATACTTCATGCATCCTCTACTGTCAATGATCTAAAACTTCTTATAAATCTAAAGCACATGAAATGATACTTATCTAAATTAGTGCACCATTTGCAGTGGGGTTAACATAATCATCCATCCATGCAGTCATGTTATACATGTTGTCAATGTCATTTCCTCTTGATAACTCTATGTATCTCTTTCCTTTTGCTGGGTCCAAAGGTGTAGTTACCTTCAAATCTATGACTTCAAATATCATTTCCCTCCTCTTTAGATTAATAATAACTTGATTATCAAATTCCCATTCAAGTCCCATAAGTTATGGATATGTTTTACTATCATCCATGATTTCAGTGACCTCAAAAAATGTTGTATTGTGCCCTGCATCTATGTTCATAGGTACTCCCATGAATCGAACAATTAGTACTATGTTGTGCTGATTTGTGATCCTTAATTAAACATGAGACTAGATCAAATTGGGTTTTCCCATCATCCCATAGGTATTATTTGGTAATATATTCACATAAGACCCTAATTCCAAGATAAAATTATCCACATCATATTCCCCAATTTGTGCACTTAATCTGAATTCTCCATTGGTCCTCTTTATTCACAATACCTGATTCACCACCCTCTATGGGATGGATGTTTCCCTTCCTTACTTGTAGTGATCAATCATATCATATAGTTCATTCAATGGAGTTTCATATTTAATTATATCGATACAAATTCTTAGGAATTATATTTGAGTGCTTACCTTCCCAGTTGTCTTCTCTAGCCAAGTGCAGTCATTGACCTATGACATGGATGATGTTGATGCTCCCCAATCCTGTCCAAGTACCTATTTTCTTTCCCTATGATATGTCTCATTTTCCTGCTGAGGATTGAATGTTGGCATAGGCCTTGTGGACTTCCTTACCCATTTCTCATCTTTCTTTCCTCCATTCATCGCATCAACCCCTGTTCTAGCTCCTCCACTCGTAACAACTGCTATTCTTGGCCCTTCATTGTGTTTCTCCACTGATATTTTCTATACATTTTGATTTGGATTTTGGTTCTAATTCCCTCTTTCCTGCCATTTCAAAATTATTTGAGGTCAATCTTCTATCGCATGGTATAGTGCTCTACAATATGTGCACATTGTACACAGATTCAGGAAGTCATGGGCTAAGTTTCCAAGTTGGTTATACTTGTAACATATTATCGTCCCTCTACCTCCTTTGCCAAAATATCCTCTACCTCGACCTCTGCCAAAATTTATTTTGTTTCTTGGATTAAATCCTCTCTTATTATTATATTGTGCACCACATCCTTCTTTCACAACATTATCCTCCTGAATATTGTACATATCTGAAGTGCACTCCCTCATTAAATTGAACGCACAACAATCCTTCTCTTCATGTCTGACAAACTTACAAAATTTGTTGAATAATTTCCTTGGTTTACTCTGATACTTTTGTAGTAATGGACACTAATTCATATGGTGTCCCCATTTCTTACATGTTTTATAGTATCCCCATCGTGGTAGTGGATTCAGTGCTCCAATCACCAAATATTACATAAATGATGGAAATTTGTCCTTGTGCTGGCCTTTAGTCCTACATTTGGTACAATAAATTTGTTCTCGTTTCTCCTTCCCTTTTTTAAGCTCTTCCAGTTGAATCATCAATGCATCCAACTATTTATGAACTTGCACCAACCCTCCACTATCTCCTGTAGGGAATTATTCCTATTTCATTACAATTTCCATAGCCTCAGGCTGCGATACAACCTTCTGTTTAATCAAGGGCACGATGATGTGTGGTAGGAGTCTGAAAATAAAAATTCTTGATGATGTTGATACAGGTCAATCTAGAATGTTATTCTACCCATTAGAACCTTAAAACATTGGTCATAATCCCAATCTGATTCAATCTGCACCTTTTTAATTTCCTTCATCTATGTGATGTAGTGAGACTCAGACTTTGGCTTCTTGAACTCTTTCAACAATGCTTGTATTATCTCCATGAAAGTCATGTCTTGTCTTGTAGGAATGGTACTCTGCAACTTCATGTACCAAACTAACACACAAAATCTAAATGTCGTCGCCAACTGCGCAATATTCACATCCTCTTCCTGGACATTCTTTGCAACCCAAATTGTCTCGTAGACAAATAAATGTTGTTTTGGGTCCTCTAACCCAACTCCCTGGAACTCAGGTAGTCTGAGGGTATTATATACCCTTTCCATGTTTCTCTTTGTAGTAACTCCTCTTGGTGCTATTGTCTAACTCTGACTTTGCACACTGCTTCCACTGCTTTGATTTATACTAATCTATCTCCCCTTCATAACTATAAGTACTTTTGATAAGTATTCAACTATTATCTCCGATTGTGGTGATGCACATGGGGTCGACGATTCAACACATGATCTATTCTGAGGAGGATTTAATAACTCTTATATTATAGGAATGGACTGCAACCCCTCTTCCTCTCATTTTATGTGTGGTATCTACATGTTTTGGACTATTACATAAGGTCCTCTCCACTCTGTTTCACTGTGTGACTCTCCTTTCTCATCCCCAGTATTTCACCTCTTGTACCTCCTTCCACTGCGCAATACTTCAAACTCATCTTCTTCCTCCGATACAACCTCTTCAGTCCTCTGCATCCTCAAACCCTCCCTTCCTTCTTCATTTCTTCCTTCATTCTCTCATGTCCTCAGACTATCCTCTTGTTATCCCCGGTTCCCCTATGTGCGCAAGCCCCTTAATATTTGGATTCCATGGTCATCGCACACTTTTCATACAACAACATATTTATCCATGTACCCAATGATTTCATGAACCTTCCACACATACCTTTGTAAAAGTCCCCTTTTGCAACATTGTATGATTGGGTATAATCTACTGCAAATTATGCAATATATCCTCCTAATATACTATCCAACCATAAATCCACTATGTGAGTAGTTTGATTACTTACAAAATTCAACTTTCTTACCAAATCAAGAGTCCAATTCCTCAACACTACAGTTTAGTACCTTCTAGTGTTCTCCACTAATCTTTCTAACCACTCAGTTAGAATAATCGAAAATTCACCAAAGAAAATTTCATGCAGCTCTGTGTACACATACCTTTTCATCCATTTATCATTTCTCATATAAGGGTTTCTATTCTCTTTCCTAGAAAACTCCCTTTCCTTCCCTTCCAGTCAATCTGAGATCTCTTTCTTATTCAACCTCCAAAATATTCCCTCAATCACAGATTCTAGGTCCCGACAATGGAACCATTTATTGGTGCACTATTGTAATACCCTAGGTTCAAGTTATCTTAACCAACAAAACACTTTAGATACCGAACATTTCAACATCACCTCCATGCAAGTGAAGTCTCACTTGAGGCATCTATTGGGGCTGCARGAACCAAGTTTTTGCAGTAGTGAAGAAATGGGAGGTGATCATTCTATTCATTCTCACTTATCAATTTTGTGGGTGGTATTTTGTCCTTGTTATTAGTTAGGTACTTAGTGAATTTAGTTACATATTACCATTATACTTCATATTACAACATAAACCAATTACTAATAGATTCATAATTATTGTGCAATGATCACACAAAAACCAAATCTAGTCTAACATACATCAATAAGGTATCCATGATCAATCACATAAAAGACAGTAAACACAGTAGTTGACATGGTTCACCCAACTTTGGGCTACGTCCACAATGGTTGGATTCTTTATTATTCTTTCGGTAATTGTCTTAGGCTTGCGCATTGTGCTTACAAAAAAACATCCTGCTATCTTTTCCTTCACCTAGCCTAGCCACTCTACAATGCAAGCCTCTCTCCCTCCACAACATATCCCTAACATTCAAACATAGACTCAATAGTGACTCTTTAGAACATTTTGTCCCTCTCTTCTCGAACAAAACCAATGAGAACGAGAGAATAACCCCTATCTTTCCAACCCATTACATATTTGTATATGAATTCTAGGGCTTAAAACCCTACTCTGCTCATCCCAAAACCATATTACAATTCATGAAAACTCAAATTAACTTGTTATTCAGTCTGATTCTTCTACTTTTATGCTCATTTTTCTTTCTTGACAGTTGTTCTTCCTGCTTTAATGCGCCTTTATACTTTTGGTGTGCCTAACTATTATCCTTCCTTTTTGCCCGCTTTCTTCTCTTGCTTTATATATATGATTTATTCTTCTTACTACACACTATACTCGTGAATGCGTGTCAACTGTGCACTGTAATCCTAAATGCACCTCAACTTCACATTGTACTCATGAGCCTTCCTTGTCTTCCTTTTTCTTCGTCTTCTGCACACATCTTCCATACTTGGGATTTTTATCAAATTTGTATCGAAAATTGCCTGTCCAACAATTTACTATAGCTAATTTATGTTTCCACATTATTTTAGTCCATTGTGTTTAGGTGAAGGAAACCTCTTTAAGTGTCTTATTGTATCCATTTTAAAGTACCTTGAATAAATGGGTTGGCCTATTTTTCTAAGGTAATAGATATCTATTGGAATATGGTTTCCTAGTTAAGCATTTCTATTGTAATCAATGGAATTCTTTGTTATGTGCATGCTTGTTATCGTGCTTCTTTGGTTCTCTTGTAATTTTAAAAATGTTGAAGAATTGGATACTTTTTTCAACTTATATTTGTAAGTTGTATGAAAATCCTCTAGGAAAGTGATAGAACCAATGGAGAGCATCTTATATTAGGGTGCATGGGAGGTGTTTTAGGGCTATGTTGTTATCATGGATGGATTTGACATAGGTAAGGGTGATTTTTTTTTGACATGTTAATAAAGGTTATTGTAAAATCCTTTGCTAAATTTAGGTAGGCCAAGTAAGTTTTATGGGAGCTAGGTTGCAACAATTTGAGGGGAAATGAGTTATCGAGGAAGTGGCCATAATATTTTATGGAGGGCCATCAAGGCCTCTTTAGTTTTGGTTTCCATTTTTTTGGCTTTGATTTTGACGGTAAATTTTGTCAAGAAATATGTCTCTAGTGTTTGGAGGTGAAATTCCTAATTGCTATGGGGAGAATCCCCCTATACTGGGTCTAGGTACAGGAAGAGCATTGATTTCCCTTAAAAGACAATTCTACCCTTAAGCTACACCAAAAATATTTAAATTGAATGATGAGAGAGAGGAAAGAGGGTTAATGGGTGAAGATTTAGTCCTTGCGGTTGGCATAGACCTCTTTCACTTCTTGCAACCTCCTATATTACGGGTCTCCTCTCAAATCTGACCTGCATAAGGTTAGGAAAACAATGCTACAAAACATGCAATCTCTACTTATCACTTTCAAGATTTATATATAGACATAAATTCATAAATCAATAAAATAATATAGATATAATGTTTTGGGATAAAAATGAACTCTTTTATTCAATATTAATATCAAAAGGATTACAACCTTCATCAGAAATTGCTCCACGAACCAGTTCAAGGATCCTCTATTGTGGATCCAAGTGCATCAATCCCATGCTATCTTCTCACAACCAACTTATCACTTGGGAAAGGAGAAAGGGATGGAGGGGAAGGTTGAGGCCAAAAATCAAAATAGGATGCAAAACTTGAGCTAAGAAGGGGCAAGGATTTTGGTAGAGTTTTCTTATTCTCTTGCTTGACTTGTCAAACGACACCCCAAGACCTCTTTTTATATGAGAAAAATATGGTTATTCGGTTTTGGGATGGGCTACAAGGGGTAAAATGGTTAGGAAACCCTCGATTTCCCGTAAACTCTATTGAATTCCTTGAAATTTTGAATTTTTTGAAACTTTTGGAGGTAAACGCAGGCTAAATAGCATGAAACTCGTGTATGTACGTGGGGTAACTAGCATGCAACACATGTGTGTACCTGGGATACTAGTGCAACTGGACGCATACATAATCCAAAAAGTGGTTTTTTAAGAGGAACCCTCAATAGTATTTTGGAAAAGTATGTAAGTGAAAAGGCTAATGTCTTGTATGCATAGGTAAGGAATTTTTGGACTATAAAAGATTCCCCCTAATGTGTGAGGTTAGAAGAGAAACTGATGGCCGAAATACATTACAATATCTTTACACAGTTGGAAGCATGGAGCCAAGTGAGCCCAAGCCTAAGATAAGTGTTCAGGAGCGTGCCATCTGCAAAAAATAATAGTAATCTTTCTGAGGCAGGCATACCCATGCTCAGGATGAACTAAGCATGTTTGCCAATCAAGTACACTGCAGATCCATGTCACATATGATTACTAGAAACAATATAAATGTCCATATAAAGCGCAGTCATGAACAATACACAATGGATCTACATTTCAAGATCATATGAAGATATACAAGTACAATATGATATGCATCTTCAAGAAACGTCAATGCCTATGGTTGGAGATGAGGACTTCATCGCTCAAGAAACAACTTCAAGATCTTCAAAAACTAAGGTGGGAGTACAATAGGAGTGTAAGACTCACTACCCTAAGGTCTTGGACATGTCGTTGGGGAAATACTAGAGAATCTCGATCATCAGGAGCACAACTTCATTTATTTTGAATCCGAACTTGACTGGACTCTCAGGATGGACGACTCATGAAATTCAAGAGATAAATTGTAGAATGGCCGACTCAGGTTGAAAAAAATTCCCTTGGAAAACATCACAACAAAATGATGAGACTCAAGCAACGTAACATTAACATAAGTATGTGATACAAGAGGCACCACAAACTTTCCATATGTTTAGAAGAGTAACCAAATGGAGGAGGATGCAACTCTATGTAACGAGAACAACTTCCTAAGGTCATACTAGATCCCAATGCTTGGTGAAAAAACAAAAGGATGTGCTTTGTCCAAGGGAGACTATCTTGCTGCAAAAAAAAGGAATGTATATCCCATCCCCTCTTTTTGGAATATTTGTTTTTTTTTGTCTTTTTCAAATTTTTAACAATCTTGAAAAAGAATAAAATAATGCTACGTTACAAAGGAGGAATGAGTATTGTGGGAAAGAAAACTAGTTCTAAGTGCATGGAATAAACCGATGCTTATTGCAAGGATACATGTGCAGGATAAGGACACTCAGGAAAATTCCTACATGGGTCAAGGTGTAAGATCACAAGGGAAACAAATGCTACAAGGCTTGCATTTAAGGAATGCTTTGAAGGTTCAATTAATATCCACATGAATCCAGTATTATGCCAAAGACGCAAGAATGAGACACACGATGTGATTAAAAATGACACAACATTACTCCTTCCATGTGAAGTTTTACGAGCCTAGAGAAGGTAAGCTTGGTGGTTTTTCACGTTTAGAGAGTCTGAAAAAAACTAAAAAATGACTCCAAAGTGTTCCTTTTTTGTAATTAGTCCAGTTGGTTCAAAAAAGGGTTAAACTTATACTGAAAGGATGTCTCTTCAATACCATTTTAACAAGTGTGATTGAGACAAGATCACCTGTCTATATTTTCAATTTTAATGAGTTTTAAAATAGCTTAACTATGGAAGCACAACCTTTTTCTAAATTTAGCCTCCTTAACCTGAAAAAGTATAAAATATAACTTAGGAGAACTCTCCTGGAAAGATAGGTCTCTTGAGGTGTACCTTTTTCCTGGATAATCTATTGGACGAAAAAGGGTAAAACTTATGCCAAATAGATATTCCTTCTGGACCAATTAACGAGTGTGAAAGGAACAAGTTCACTCGACGATCTTTTCATATTTAGGGAGTCTAAAAAGAGCTTAAATATGGACTTCAAGGGGGTTCCTTTTTCGTAAGTAATCTCCAAGGCCCGAAAAAAGAGATAAATCAAAACCAAGGAGAATGTCCATTTTTTTAAAATTTAGTCCCTCAAGCCCGAAAAAGGGTTAAAATTATGCCTGAGAATACTCTCCTAGCAAACCGAAGCTCCTAGGGCATACCTTTAGTTGTAAATTAATCGTTCAGATTAAAAAAGGGGTAAACTACCACCGGAAATATGTGCCTTCAAATTCGTGTTTGGAGAGCATGCAGGGAAACAAGATCACTCAACAATATTTTCATTTTTAGAGAGTTTGAAAAGGGCTTAAATAAGACTCTAGAGGGGTTTATTTTCTCAAGTAATATAGACGAGATTGAAAATAATAAATAAGCTCTTGTTGGATGTTTCTTTCAAAGTTTAAACGAGCTCGAAATACAACAAAATATGCTCATGGGGAGTCCCTTAGGTAAAATCTAGAAAAGATGAAGAAGAATGAGGCTTCAAAAGTAACAGAGGAGGTTTTGTGTCACACTTCGGTGGGATCGATCCTATGGCAAAGCATAAAATTCAACAACTTGCAAAATGCAAGGTGGTGAAAACCTAAACTATATGCAAATGTTGAAAAATTGACTTTTACCATGGGATGATATAAGTGTAACCCATCTTAATAAAACACCAAACCAAAAGAAAAAGTTCATTAGAATGACCTAAATATCTCTCAAAAGGGAACTCAAGTAACTAATAAGCCAAGAAAGGGGAAAAAGGGGACCAAAATGGGGCAGAACGAGCCAAAAAAGTATATAAATAGAGGTGGACAACTCATTTTAACCATTGCAATTTGGAGAATAACCAAAAAGGTAAAAAACTTTCTTCCTCAAAACATGAATTCAAGGAGCTATGGTGGAAGAAAGATCCTCACACTTGGACCAAGTAAGTAAAAACAACCTTTCTTTTCATTTTCATTCATCCTTTATTTCTTAATTTAATTCTTGGAAGGTGTGCACCTTAGTAAAAGGGTCGGGCCTGCGTGTACGCAGGTTGTCCATGCCCAACCCACATATGTATGTGGGAAAGGAAACACTTATCCCATGTACACATGTGACTGTCTTAAAGATAGCCCACATACACCTCTTTTAATTTAAAAAATAAATGAAACAAGTGCTAATCCTCTCCAATTTTTGTGCAACATGATGTATGTTCATTGACGGGAAAGGGAACATGAGGAACTATATGTCTTGGTCGAGGAGGATCTTGAGACCATTTCCATGCTGAAACAATGTGGTATGTGGAATTATTGCACAACCTAGACTGTTGAACCACTTGATAGAGTATTGGCATCTAGACGCAGAGGAGTTCATGCTATAGGGTCAATCACTAAATCTGATGATAGAGGACATATACTTTTTGACCGGACTCTCCAGGAGGGGGAAACCTGTCAACTTGAGGACCTTTCCTCCTGGGCCATACAACATAGAGGATTACATCGAGATGTATTGTGAGGATGGTACTGAGAAAGTAGGATCTCAACTGCTGATACATAATATCACTAGTCTCATTCTTCGAATCATACTGTTCATGATTGGGCAGATCATGGGAGATGTAACACTTCATTAGGCCTCCCGTGCACATATGCAATGTGTAGTTCAGTGTTTGGATACCATTATTTTTTACTCGAGAACTAACATACTTACATGCATGAAGAAACAACCCATTGACTGCCATAGAAGAATGAACAAGAACTTTGGGTTTGGGACTATATTGTGTTCTTTCTTCTTTGAGAGAGTGCCTAGCCTTAACCCAAGGGAGACAATACAAGGCCATAATGCCTCCTTTATGAAATTGTGCATGTGGGAAGCGCTTTTTCCTAAACAAGGGGCAGGGAGAGTCCATGATGCCTTTGATGACAAATTCTTTGACTGGTGGGCCCATTAGATTCCAGTGATTGAGGAATATCCATATGAAGGGATCAATTTCTTGAGGGATCCGGATATTCCTATGCCCCCTGGTGGGGAGCGCAGAGAGATAGGTAAACACACTTTTAAAGTTATTTAATTTTTTAAGTTTTTAAATATTATCCTTTTTATGGTAAAGTCAAATTACTAACTCAAAGATCTGTTATATATAGGTGTGGGACTAGTGCGAACGACTGACTTTGCCAGGACTAGGCGTCATCCTTGACCAGGGGTTGGACCAGTAGGAGAAGGAGGGCAACG
>SNQJ01S0261318.1:0-10408 GCA_010110895.2 Picea sitchensis
AACCCAAGTGATATTAGTCACATTATCAATTTAAAGCATTAAAGTGCATAAAAATAGTTTGAAATGCAAAGATACCTTGGGTGACACCTTTGAATGGTAGGGAGCTGCTAAGTATGTCAAAATGAGGTCAAAAGGGTGGTACTAGCATATAAATGGAGGTCTGTGGTATATAATATAGGCAAAGATCATGGTCAAAACCGGGGACCAACAGTCTCCTCATGTTGAGGCCACTTTCGGCTTATTTTTCTTTCTGTGGGATCTCCTGGGTTTGGACCTTGGTGTTGAAGGAAAATCTTCCTGCGGACAGGTAGATCACCTCAAAGAGCTAGACTCTTAACTCTAAGACAGAAAGTGCTTATCATGGTCACTGACTTCCTTTTAGGTCTACACAAACTAATGCATGAAGAGGAAGGAGGAAAGATGTGCCTTTTACTAGTGTTTGTCCCTGCACGCTCTGAGTTGAACTCCAATCTTGAGCTCTTCGATAAGCCCCGTGGACAAACAAAGTACAACCACTTCCTATTCTATCGAGATTAGTTCGAAGCAGACCTATCTACTTAGAGACAAATTCATGTAATGTCAAACACAAATTAGAAATAAACATGCCAAACATATTACATTAATGAGGACAAAACATTACTTACAGCCATAGATGGAATGTAGCAGTTTTGTCAAGTTCTCCTTGCCTAACCCTTGCTCAAAAGCTCCACGATCAGAATGACGATAGCTTCATTGATTAGCCTCCACTTCACTGTGTGTTTCCTATGAGATCATAGGTTTCATGCTTCTCATCCCTTCTCCAAATATCACTTATGAGATCATAAGTTTGGTATGATTCTCCATCCAACTCCCCTTTTTACCATGAGAAAGCTTGTTTATATAGCGTTGGAGAGGTTCAACCACTTGAGATATCATTGGGGTGAGTTGAGGATTTTCCTCCTTGAGTTAGGGATCTTCCCTAAGGTCATGGCTGGATTAGGGATTTGAATCCAACTGCCTTCCAAGATTGAAAATATATTTCCCCCATTCTTCTCAACAAACCAACTGCTGCCCAGAATAGGTAGCGCTCCCTCAAAAGGAGTGTCAAAGCTTTATAACGCCCCCTAGCAAGGTTTAGGGGGGCGCCAACACTCCCAAAAGTAGTAGCGCTCCTCCAAAAGGGAAAATCTAGTGTTATAACGTTCCATATAGTGTATAGGGGGGCGCCAACACTCCTCAGAGAGGTGTAGGGGAGCGCTCTCCTCCAAAAACTCAGTTTTTTGGGTTCTTTCAGATGGCAAGAGGTTCATAAGCCTAGTTAGCCATTCCTCCTCTTCCAAATCAAGTGTTTGATGTGTGTCAAGTGTCCTTCTCATGTCGTTATAGGCATGACATAGGCATCATGGCAGTATGCTTTCCTTGACACTTGCGACACTTGTGAAAAAAATGCGACACTTGCGACACTTGTAATGACAACACTTGCGACACTATCGAAGTGAGTAATTTTGATGTGTAACACTTGGGAGTAGGAGAAGAAGTCTTCTCAGGTCCCTTTTCTTATTGGACATGCAAAGGGGTCCCGCGAGATGCCTTCGAGCTTTCATCATCACTATATATATTTATAAACTCGCTCAAAGGATTAGGCACGCTTGTTTCTATTGATACCTGGCTTGTCTCTGGTTGAGTCATCACACCTACCGACGATCCATCTGGTGGCATGGTGGATTTAGAGTCATCTGACCTGTTGATGTTATCAAGGTTCATGAAATCAGGGCCACTTGGCCCCGCCGGGCTTTCTTCTGGGCTATCGGTCGAAAGTCTTGGAAATAACGTCCGGGTTATCCCACATCCGATTCATTATCTACTAGGTTTGTTGATACATGAGTACCCCTCTCTCCCACACATATTGAGCCTTGGGGAAATTCATGTCCTGTACCAGGGTTACCTGGGAAAACTCTACTGTTTCAGTGGCTTCTTGAGGAGCTTCCACCGCTTCGACTAATTCGGGTGCTATCCTTTCTTCGATTGTCCTGAGGATTTCTTGAGCAGATTGTTCCAAGATTGTTGCTTGCTTATCCCAACTCATGGCCTTAAACCTGGTTGCTTTAGGGTCAACCATCCTTGCCACCACCTCATCCCAGCTTTGAGCATTTTCGTTGAAGATCTCATCCTCAAAGCATTCATGGGCATATGGCCAGCAGGATGATACCTGTGACACATGCTTCAGGACCAAACCCTTGGGGTCGTGCTTGTGAAAATGGCCAGTCTGGAATTAGAAATCAAATTGGCTTAACCCTTCTTTCTTGGCCTACATGGTTTCCTTTACCATGTAGAAACCAATATGAAACCCATGGGGTATGAAGGCCCACTTCTTATCCTTTACCAAAGTAGCATTATAACCTTGCAGGATGTTCTGATAACTGATTTCCCCTACTACTAGTCAATCATGGACATATACAGGTAACAGATGGGGTGCTCCGGTGGCGCTGAAATCCCTGATGTAGGTATCACGCTCATCTAGATACCAATGGCCAACTTTCGATACAACCTTTATGGATGCATCTGATATCCTTGGGCACTCTTTATTTAACAACAAGAAATAAATACGTTTGATAAACTGATCGCAGATGAGAGAGTAGGATTTCTTGTACCTATTTTCCCACAAGATGTCGAGATATACATGGACCGGGAGTTCTGAGGCGTGTCAACTTAATTTCATTCTGGCAAAGACGTTCTTGGCATAGATGACGTCCAATAGATAATAGGCCATGTAAAAGGAAGGGGTTTCTCCCTCTTTCGGTGTCTGAGATTGTCATATGCAAGTGCTCATTTGTTTGGCGATGATTTCACCCCAGTTGAAACCTATTCCAGAAATGGCTACAGTATAAGCTAGAGGCATCCAAGCCTCTAAAAATCTAGAGAAATCTTTCTCCCCATGCAATCGGCAGAGGAGGGACATTAGATAGATGTAAGGCTCTCTTAGGTTGGTCATCGAGTACCAGCCAGAGGTTTGATAGGTGAAATTTTTATCCTCTCTCCACTAGGAAGCCATCACCTTGCTGGTGTCGTGTTTCTCATAGAAACTCAAAACAAAATCAGTCTTCAACCAATCCTCTGGCTCTCTGAGCTTGTAGTAATTTTGAACTTCCACTGGGAGGAAAACCCCGACACACTCACTGTTGTAGTCATTAATCAAACATCCTTGTGTGTCAGTGTGATCGATAAGCCATTTCAGGAGTTTGATGCAGGGGAATATCGAAGTCCTGCTTGCCACCATGTGCAAATACGCCTTTCAGACATTCGGGAGGACTTCATCATCGAGTCTTCTCATATCAGGATCATTGTGAGGGGTATATTCGGGGAATTCCTCCCGCTTGATTTTCTTGAAAATTTCTTCCCAGCGCGGAAATATTGTCTTGGTCCCAATGTTCACCTCTGTGTCTCCAAAGGTCAGGGGTTGACTAAAAGCCTTCTTGGTGGCTATTTTGATGACGGACACCGACTTTGGAGCAAATTCCAATTGTCTTGCAACCGCTGGGGAGGAATCTTCTCACACCTTTGGTTCTTGTATCTTTGGTGCTCTTGGAAGTTTCCTGGTGGTGGGTTTCTTCAGAGGCATCGTTCTTGTAACCAAAAATGATCCTTTAGGCAGGTGTACAAAGTGGCACTGGATAAAAATGTATGAAATGAAGCAAAAAAACATCCATTGATTGGTACATACCTGTAACTCTTGCTAAATTGTTGTTTGATACTCATTGGACCTTCGAAGTTATCCTCGGACTGCTTGTCTCTCTCCTCTGGATGTTTCAAACTCCTTCGCACACAAAATAACCTTGTTTACAATGACTCAAAAGAATATAATGGGAGAGATCCTACCAGTCATATCAACCAGTTAATACGAGTAATGGGTGAAATTTAAAACAATCCACCATTGAATCTCTACAAATAAATTCTACGTGGGTTGACGACGGAGGCGCGGAGGGAGATGCATTGTATTGGCATGTTCAAACGTTCCTTTTGATTCGCACATAAATTAGCAACTAATGTGAGATTATGGAATTAATTAACCCTTTAAATGCGTCATATCTAGCGTATATTAGAGCTAAAATGTCCCATCGTGTCATTTTCTTAGTGGGAAGATCAGGAATCAGTGACATCCTTATGCATGTTTCCGTCGGTATCCTCCTGAGAAAACTTTCGTTGCTGATGAATTTCATCATACAATGTTGATGTGGTAATACTGGTTCGGGGTGCGACGTGGGTCTTAGGAGCTAGTAACGACTCCAGGGAAAACTAGATTGTATGTTTGATCACTCGGGTAATGCCAGATGCCAACAGAGGATAGGTGGTTTGACAGTATATATTAGTCGGAGTCATGTCTTTCAACAAAAGACATGCATTAAAATAACCTAGGATTTCCAAGGTCGAAAGGTATCGAGGTCGACGATCGGGGGTTGACTTATCATGTTCTCCACGGGCTATCCTTCTAAAAATTCGCCGAAGCCGAAAGTTATCGGGGATCGACTCTCAGAGATAGTTCCATCGCGTAGTTCCTTTATGGGTTATCATACTCGAAAACCCCCGATGTCAAAAATGTTTCAGAAGTCGGTGATCGATGATATCATTCCATTCTTCGTGACTGCTTACTCTTTTAGTCGTTCGCTGATGTCGAAGGGATCGGTCATCGACGATATTCTCGGTGATGCTTGTCGCGAAAGAAATTTCGCATTTGTCGATGCCGAAGAAGATCGAGACTCGACAACTTCGGTTCTCTCAAGTGTTTTCTTTCACGCTTAATCCTTTCCGATGTCGAAATCCTTAAGCATGTCGGGGAAAGTTTTGACTGTCAATTCTCTAATTTAGATATTAGTCTTTTAAGTTTATGGTTTTCGCATGCTCGAGCAAACTTTGAAAGACTTAAATGGAAAACAAAATGATAAGCAAAGGAAACATTCTTCATATTGAGGTCGAATTAGAGAGTACAAAATCAGGTGGTACCCAAAAAGTAAAATTTGACAGGATTTTTTAAGGTGTGTTGAGTGCTCAACAAATGACGACTTACTCGGCGAAAGCAAAATCTCTATTCCTCCTCCAAGGCTCGACTGATGCAAAAGTTGGTGGAGAACTTAACTAGTTTTGAATCAGGGCCTCTTTTACCTTTGCATTTGAAATTCTCCAGTTAATGCTTCTGGGTCTACCTGTGAGGTTTTTAACCTTTATTCCTCCTTTGTTCCCTGTAACCCTGACTCATGCCCTTTTTGACAAAAATCTAGTAAAGTATTCACTGGCCTAAAGCCTTTAGTGACATTTAATCATTTTCTATGGTGTTGCTCTGCTGCCAGTAAGCATCCATAGCCCTGGCGGAGTCACCCCAACATCACAGACCTTGCTCCGCTGCCAGGGAGTATCCATAGCCCCGATGTAGATATCTGCATACCCTCTCCTACTATTCACTATTTTGATAATATCAATTTTATTTTGGCATGATGCCCTAAGCGAGTGGGAGAGGATGATGTCTGTTTATTTTGAAAAGTGATATGGTTAAGAGTGGATCCTTTGCTAGATTTGTCTTCAGGGTTCATGTAGTCCTCTCCATCTTTCATTCTTTCCCTTAAGGTATTACCAAACCACTAAGCAGACACTTTTGACATTTTTCTGAATTTGTTCATTTGCACAGGTTAGGTAGAGGACTCCTTAAAGCAACCACAAGCTCCTCAATGCTTATTGTGTTTTATATGAGTGATGAGTTAGGAACATATTTCTCTATGTCGCATGATTTAAAGTAGACCATTGTCTCGCTAAACACAACCTTCAAAAGCGCAAAATTCCAAAAGCAAAATAAAACAACAACAAAAAAAATGCATTTCGCAATCATGAAAACATTCATACAAAACACAAAACATTTTCATTTTATTATTATTATTATTATTATTGGAAATATTGTTTGAGGGCTTGGCCATTTACTGGGAGGGCGTTAGGTTCCCCCCTCATATTTTCTAACCGATAAGTGCCTGCCCCTATCTTCTTAGCCACCTGGAAAGGTCCAAGCCACATATTCTGAAACTTAGAATGCTTCCCTTTTGTCTCATTTGCTCTGTCCCATTTTAGGACTAAGTCTCCTACTTCAAAAAAAAATCTTTAGCCTTGTGCTTATCAAACCATCTTTTCACTATCTGTTGGTGAGTTAGAAATTTTGACTTAGCCTTTTCTCTCTCTTCTTCTAGCATGCGCAGAGTATCAATTCTTTTTTGTATGACCAATGAAGGTTCCCAGCTGGAATCTTGGGCTAGTTGAAGAGATGGAAGATAAAGCCCATTTGGAAGAATGGCTTCTTTCCTGTAAACTAGAAAGTACGAGGAATTTCCTATAGCTTCCTTGGGTGTGAACCTATCGTCCCATAGAGAATTATGGAGTAGATTATGCCAATTCCTTTGGTTATCTGCAACCATATTTTTTAATATTCTCACTAGGTTCTTATTAGTTTATTCTGCCACCCCGTTTCCCTATGGATAATAATTTGTAGAGTACCTAATTATGATTCCTTTGTCTAGAGAAAACTTTGTCAATAGAGTGGAAGAAAAATAAGTTGCATTGTCGAAAACTAGGACAGAAGGGACACTGAACCTTGTAATTAGTTGTTTCTCTATGAATTGGATAACCACCTTCTCATTTACATGAGTCAGAGGGATGGCCTTTGCCCATTTAGTGAAATAGTCAATGGTAGTAAGTATATACTTATGTTGTTTTTAGGAGCTCAGGGTAATATCTCCTACGATATCTAACCCCCATTACTCAAAAGGCCTAGAGATAGTTACTGGTTGGAGAGGGATTGTTTCTCTCTTCTCCCTCCCAGTGAATATTTGACAAGTTTTGCAGTTTCTAGCGTAGGTGTGAGCGTCTTCGAACAAGTTGGGCCAATAATAGCCAACTCTCAGTATCTTATGAGCGGTGGTGTTTCCTATGAAATGTATGTTGGTAGGGCCATCATGGAGCTCCTTCAGAACTTTGTCTGCATCTTCAGGTTCAATACATCTTAACAGTACCCCATCATAATTAATCCGGAAGAGTACCAAATTTATGAGGCGATATTGTGCGGACTTTAACCTGAGAGCTCTCCTTTCCCTAGGATTGAGATTTTCGGGACAAGTCCCATGGTGCAAGAGATAAGTCAAATTCTCATACCAAGAATCTGGCCTTGGGGAAATATATGATATTTCACCACACCATAATTCCATTTCATTCTCCCATCCGGAGTCTTCATTTACTTGGTCTTTGGATTCGGCTGCGAGTTTGCATAACCCTTGCCTTTTAACTAGTTTGGCAGGTTTTATATCTAGATCAAATTCTTGAACTAATGCCATCAAGTTCCCTCTTCTCTCCCCCATTTCTTGTTGAGTGAATAGGGATCGGACTGCAAGGTGAGGCACAATCACTTTGGTGTGGTTCTTGAGGATGTAAGACCTGAAGTGCTTTACTACCTTATATACCGCATAGGCTTGTTTATCAACAGTATGATAATTAATTTCGTCTCCTTGGAGATTAGTTCTCATGAGCGACACCAGAGCCTCGTTGTTGTCATCGTCCTTTTGAGTCAATACCGCAACTAACGACTGGTCGGAGTCGAAAGTATAGAGGAATAAATCCCTACTGAAATCGGGACTTCGTAACACGGAGGCCTAGGATATAGGAGTTTTAATATTGCTGAAATCATCCTTTCATTCATCATCCCACTTAAATTAGACATCTTTGTGAATCATATTTTGTAAGGGTTTGATAGTTTCCGCAAAATCGGGAGTGAATTTCCTCACGAAATTAATTTGCTCGAAAAAAGACTGCATAGCTTTCTTGTTGTGAGGCAACGAGAGTTGAGCTATGGCCTTAATCCTTTTTGGGTCTATGTGAATGCCTATTTGAGATATAATGTTTTCTAGCAGCTTACCTTCCTCGACGCTAAAAATAGTTTTCTTGGGATTTAAGGATATACTATATCTCCTACACCTTTCGAAAATCTAAGTTAAGTGTTGGATGTTCTCTTCTCTGTTCTTTGAATACACAGTTACGTCATCTAGATACACTACCACACACTTGTTGATTAGTCCCTGAAACGCTACGTCCATTGCCCTTTGGAAGGTCACCCCTGTGTTGATTAACCTAAAGGGAATGTGTTTATAAGTGAAGGTTCCCCACTTGGTTCATAAGGTAGTTTTCAAACGATCTTCCTCTGAAACTAGGACTTGGTTGAAACCTGAGAAACCGTCGAGTAGAAAAAATATCTCTGAAATAGACACGGTCTACAGGAGTTACTCCATCGGCGGGACTAGCTAATTGTCCTTTTCTGAAGCTCTGTTGAGGTTCCTAAAATCGACGCATAAGCAGATTTCACTAGAATTTTTCCTCACAAGAACCAGATTTGCTACCCACGTGAAATGCCTAACGTGGAAGATGATTTTGGCATCCAAAATTTTCTTCAATTCCTGATACATGAGGGGTTCTAGGGATGAGTGATACTTTCAAATCTTCTGTTGGAAGGGTTTCACTTCAGGTTTTAACGGTACAGTGTGTTGAATGATACGGGTGTCATAAGTTTTTAGATCTCGGTAGGACCATGCGAAGACATCTTGATATTGTCTAAACAGTTTGAGATAAGCCTTTCTTTCCTCTTTAGATATAGTCTTTCCGAGATTCGTATTCTTTGGGTTTTCCGAGGTTCCAAGATTTATAGTTTCATGTAGGGGACATGAGCTACCAGTCTTTTCATTTTTAGGCCCCCCTAAATCGTTCATTTAGGTCAAACAGATTTTCCAAATTAGCTATCCCTTTTGAGATGGTGTGAGATTTTGATTTGTCAATAGGTTGGCATGTCCGAGGATCAGTTTCTGTCGATTTCTCCTGGAATAATTCATCGTCGATGGCCAAATCTTTAAAATTGTCTTGGTTAGTCAAGAATTTTATGATCTGTACATCTCCTTCAAAGACTTTCCAATTAGAAATGTTGTTAGGCACCGATGGTTTGTAGAGTAGTTCCACAATGAATCGGGAGGCTTCATAATATTCTAGAGGTGACAGCCTTCAAGCCACTGTGGCTAGGTAATCAACAAGGATATTCTTTTCTCTAGGGATCGTGGTGATATTTAAAGCTTCAAAATGCTCTATTAACCTATGTACTTCATGTTGACAATTATTTAGGTGCGGGGAATTGCAATGTATAGTATTCCTTACTTGTCTAATGATAATCTCCGAGTCTCCGAAAACTTTCAATAATTTGACATTCAAGTCTAAGTCTTTCTTTAATCCTTGTACTAGAGATTCATACTCGTCGATGTTATTGCTGCATTCGAATTCTAGTATACAAGATAGAAAATGATGTTTACCTTTTCGATCAATGAGGATGCACCCTGCCTCTGATACTTCCTGTGATTTAGATCCATCAAAGTATATGGTCCAAATTTGTGAGCTACAATCGCCCTTTTCCTCTTTCTTATTACTTTCTTGCTCCCCTATCTTTTGTTCTGTAATCTCTAGCACAGGGTCTTGATAGAAGAGGGTGTCTTCTGTCGATATCGACGACTTCTCTTGAAAAACCATTTCAGAGTTTTAATTGAGAGGGACATTGGATAAGAGAGGAGAAAAGTTCCTGAAGTGGAAATCGCAGGAATAATTGCCCAACATGGGGAAATCTGTTGATGAGGGTTCGTTCAAGGTTTCTAGGTCGGTGACGGTATGTTTTAGATACCTTTCCCTATCGATATTGATCATATTTTTGTATCCCTTCAGTGGTAGCCAAAGGTGTGCCCAGTCTGTACTAAATTATCTGTTTAACTTCTCAAACCAATATCGACTTAGTAATAACCCATAGGCCTCTGGGATGTTGTTATAACCCTAAATTGCACTATCCCTACTTACCTGGCATCAGGCCTACTCATTGCCTTTCCTTGCCAAAGCCATGCTGAACAGACTCATCAAAAAACCTCCTAAATCAAGCAACCCGCGCCCTAACCTAGCACTGGGCGCGTTGGGATGCTGGCAGGTATTCTGCAGCACGCGGGTGAACGCTAGCTGACCCACTACAACCCGCGTTTACCTAACAAAGAAAAAAATCAGGAAAGTTTCCGCTGGGACGAAGAGATTTTTTTCAGTTAACTGGAACTCCCAGCCATGCATGGCTGAGAGTTCACCTAAAACCCTAGCTCCTTCTAGCCTATAAAAGGAGGGGTAGGGGTACTATTCAAAAGAGGAAAAATCATAGCAAAGAAACTCTGCCAAATTGCCAAGTCCATTTTGTCCCAACCCTTTATCCTTTCCTCAAGCTTTAGGAGATTTCAAGCAAAGCAGTTGGAGGACAAAAGAAGAGGAGGAGCCCAGGATCAGGATCGAGGAACGGTGGCCGGTCTCTAAAATCATTGTAAGTTGATTCATATTGAGATTAATG
>SNQJ01S0261318.1:10418-22636 GCA_010110895.2 Picea sitchensis
AAAATATACTTTTCCAGTCCCGAATACATGAGTCTTATCTACGTTATTTGATTTGTGTTTTATCTCTAACCCTCTAGTAGATCAGTAGCATGCATGCGTAGTTTTGTCTTGATTGCAGGAAAGCTTTTTGGAAGGAGCAGCAGAAGCAAGGGGATAAAATCTCAACGAAGGATCTACTTCAACCGTCGATAAAAAGGTTAGTTGATTCTTCCCATGTTTGCATGAGAAAAGGGGTTTTAGATTCGGGTAGAAGGTTAAAAGTTGTTTCTGAAGGGTCATGATCTGCATGCAAGTTTAAATCCCTAGCTTGCTGGTCCGTAGGGTAGAATACCCCACAATAGATGTCTACTACAATGATGTCAATCACTTGCACAAACTCAATATGTGTCGCTATCATGATCATTACATCTCTGAGTTCCCCCATGACTTTAACCTGGGTTCTATCTATTTGTATCACATGTTTATCACTCTTGAGAGGAATGCCATTTAATTTTCTACAAATAGACAAGAGCATAACGTTGGAAGATGCTCTCGAATCTACCAAACAATTATGGAGGTTCATGTTGAAGACTTCAAACGTTAAGAGAAATGGCAGGACAAAAGGTTTTCCCTTCTTATCTTCTGAGAAGGTATTCACAGTTGGTTTATTTACTAGATCTGTGGAAGTTGGATTTCTTTGCCACTCATTGCTTGTCATAGGGTTTTCTACTGATTTCAACGCTTGTAGCAGGAAATATTTTTGCTGAGGGATTTTGCATATGTCCATAACCAATATATTAGCCTTCAACTTCTTCAAATCTTCAACTACGTTGTACTCCAGTTTGGGCAATTATCACGTATGGATGCTAATTGGGTTCTCACGAGGAGAAAAAGTTTCTTTCGGGTGATCGAGAGGTGACCTTTCCCCTGACGTTTGAGTGGTACTAGGATCCTTTCAGACAGGAGGACCTTTACTTCTAGTTTGCACAAACGAGATCTTTGTGGGTGGTTCTTGAACCTGAAATAGGTCATCGGGAGGCATAATTAGGTCAGGATCCCATATCAACATGGTTGTATCTTTTGGTGGGTCAATCTCTTCCTGGTCAACAACATTCATAACTGAACTGCTTGGTTGTTCGGTTAGGGAAACCTCGTCTAAAAATCGGTTGGCCATCAAATTCATGGCATGCACCCATTGGGGGCAGTCTCTTTCAAAGTGGTTTTCTTGGTGATAAGTACAAAAAGAATCAGATGCAACATTCCCAAGATCAATATTTAAGTTAATTGGGGGAGGTTCAATGGCTTTGAATGACAGGTTCCTTTTAAAGAAATGCTTATAGGGCCTTTGGCCTTGGTTTCCTTCCCTTGTGTTTCTCTTCATGTCTATCATCTCGTTTGATAATTTCTTAACCATGCATTGTAGATCTTCTATGTCTCCATTACCCTTGTCGGGAGTCTGTTCTGCTTGTTTCCCTGACAGTCTAGTCAGAAGGAGTCCTCTCTTGGGAGGAGGTTCAAATTATTTCTTAACTCAAGAGACCTGGCCTTCTTTACACCCTTTCATCTGGAATTCTATTGTTCTAGCTTCTTCAACATTCTTAGCTAAGGTTCGTTTGACATCCCTCTTCACAAACATGGATATAGAAGTTGGGAGCGCATTAGTGTAAACTTCGTTTTTCAACTCCTGAATTGGTTTAGCTTCGAGATTAAACTTGTTTAAGATGGTTGTGAATCTTTGACCCTTTCTTTCGAACTCATGGTGGCGGCGAACAACTCAGCCATCAGAGCTCCCGTAGTAGTCTCCTATGCAAATTTATCCAGAAAATATTTTTGTAACTTCGTCCAACTAGTGATATATCCTATCGACAGATTAAAATACCATGTGGAAGCTGAATTTTCAAACGTATAGGCGAAAAATCTGCATATTGCATCTTCGTGTTCGACATTCATAAGTCTAGCCGCTAGTATGAACTTCTTGATATGATCTTCAAGCAATCCTGAAGTCTCAAGGTGAAATTTAGTAAGTAGCTTCTCTGGGTGTCGGGGAAGATTATGGACTCGTTCCGGGATGGCCAAAGCATCTCCGACCAACCAAGGCTGATTGTTCTTGGGCAAGTTTTCCCCTTCTTCCTCATGGTCATTGTTACCTTCCATATCTTCGAATTCTGAGTTAAACTCCTCCTCTTCCAAAAAATTGCCTGGTTCAAAGACATCACCGGTTGGCGTTTCGGGTATTAGATCAAGAGGATCTTGGATTTCGGTGATTGAGAAGTCTATTAAATCTTCTACTGTGTGCACAAAAACTTCGTCAGGAGTATTGACCACTAGTCTACTTATATTTTTCTTCAAGGAAGTATCAGAGCTAGAGATAATGCACTGATCTATGAGGTGTATGCTCTTGTGATTATTCTGAATTGATTCAATTCCTCGTGAGTAAGAGTGTAAGGTATTTCAGGGTGAAAAGATTCTTCCTCAGGCTGGGGTGAGTTACTTGTTTCAGGAGTACTCAGCGTGTGTGGGTTGTCTTGGGAATGACTAGCCATGCATGTGGGTTGTTTTGAATCTATAGGTTGTTTGAAATACTATGTAAAATATATATCCAACCATTCATTATTGGCCCTCCTTCTAGCACCAATTCTGTTGATGGGTCCTATATCCCTTGATTCAACAGTAGGAACCAAACCAGCCATCGAGGCCCAATTAGACTCTGCAACGTTTAATAGTGGAATGGTTCTCCAGATCTTGCGATCCGACCAATTTATTGATGGGCTTTATGTTTGCTTGTGAAGGCTCTTCCTTCAGTTCAAACTATCTCTTTTTGTATTTTCTCTTGGGTGGGACCGATATGATATGTAAGCTAGTATAAACCAACTTGGAAATAAAACAAGACTAAGTTCTAACTACTGGGGAAGAGGCTGAACTTGGGATAACCTGTTGCTCAAGCATGCAGACGACAAATTTATACCACAAGCCTAGTACTCATACATTAACCATGTGAGCATCCAATTACTGTCTGAGAAACTAATTACCAGAAAGAAAACACATATGCGATAAGACAATGGAAAGAAAAATAATTCACCTACTCAATTATCCATCACATAATAACACAACAATTCATCTTCATCATTAAAGTAAAGAACAACAAAATATTGCACCAGATAACTTGAAAATAGATTAAATAAATCTTACTCATTACAACATCATTCATGAAACGAGATAGGAAATAGTTCTTCTCCACATCCAATCATATGCATTTGATGAAAATAACTTGTTTTTGGTCTAGAAGGACTTCTCAATGAAAGGCATCTTCAAAATAATTTTTAGCAACCAGAAAGAAAGAGTGCTTGCAACAACCATCGACCCTTAACTAATTGGTCAATGTTCTTATTTATAACATAAAATTCAACTGAAAATAACGGCTAAGTGTAGTTTAAACAAAAAAAATTTTGCCACGTGACGTCCTCTTCTAACAGTTTCTTTAACAGTCAACTCAAGATATCACTTGAAAGGGTGACTTTTCTCATATTCTGACCAACTAATAAACAACTCCTCACAAGTTTGGTCCCATGGAAATTTGTGTTGTTCCACCAGAGCCGCGTAAATTCCTCTGACCTCCACTGCTTGCACTCAGTACTTCACTAGACTGGTGTTTAATTGTTGTAGCACGGTCTGAGATCTAATCGGATGTTCCATTAATATTTTCACTTGTTCTGGTGTTGTTTTGGTCACCTTCGCTAGCTCTTTGGCCCATAATAAATCTTGCTTGGTATGTGATTTGACTATGTCGCACAAGTCGACGAAGTTGTTGGGGTTGAAAAATTCGGGGAGTCTGATATCCTTTATTGCTTTATTAATTTCCCCCCAATGTTTCTCACATTTGGCCCACTAGTCTTGAATTTCTCAATGTGGTTCCTGAGACAACTTATCCCAATACCCAGTTGATCGCTTCATGCGATCAAGATTTATTTTTCCCATCATATAGATGTTGTGTTCTTCTTTATCCCAACCCCGTTGAACTACATCAATGTATTCGAGTCTTTCCATGGTTTGTTGTGCCCTTTCATGCCACCGCTCCATATCCTTGCACGTTGTGAGTGCCATGAGAGTGACTTCCTAGAGTTCATCTATCTTTGCAGTAAAAAGGTGTCTCTCTTTTTGAATTGGTTGTAAGCTTCTTCGAACTTGCTTCTCAGGTATATCGTGGTCAGAGTAGAGCCCTGATAGTATTCAGCCAGGTGGCGCAACTGTTCTAGTTCCTTTAGGGAAGAGACCAACTTATTTTCATCTCATTTGGCTCTGTCTAGGGTGGCTTCCGAGAGCCCCATCCCCATGCTGAGGAGCTCAGATGTTCTGACATTTTCCGTGTTTATCAAGTTTTCCTCTGTAGTGATGAGGATGGAGTGATCCAATGTGATCCTCCTTTTCTTTGTAGTTATATGGACGATGGCCTTCCTCTTTTGATCGTAGGAGATCGCATAAATATCAACTACCTCATCCACAAGTTCAGGAATCTGTTGATCACCCCATGTGAGTGTGTTTCCCAAATTTTTGGTGGTGTATACTTGTTCAAGATCGGGTTCTTGAACTTTCTCATTGTGCTCCGAAGGCCTGGCCTCTACGTGTCACTTGTCGGGGATATGAGTATCGAGTATAATAGAGGTGTCAGGAAAATACTCGATACTTACTTGTTCATCGGTTGTTGAATCGTCGATTTCCTTTAGCGGGGATCCTTCCCTTAGCTCATCTGGTTCTGACTTGTCTTTCAGATTGTCTCCTCGAGTCTCCTCGTGTCGAGGCCACTTTCGACTTATTTTTCTTTCTGTGGGATCTCCTGGGTTTGGACCTCGGGAGCAGGAGAAGAAGTCTTCTCAGATTCCTTTTCTTCTTGGACATGCACAGGGGTCCCGCGAGATGTCTTTGGGATTTCATCATAATTATATATATTTATAAACTCACTTAAAGGATTAGGCATGCTTGTTTCTACTGATACCCGACCTATCTCTGGTTGAGTCATCACACCTACTAGCGATCCAACCAGTGGCATTGTGGATTCAAGGTCATCTGACTCGTTGATGTTATCAAGGTTCACGAAATCAGGGTCACTTGGCCTCGCCAGGCTTTCTTCTGGGCTATTGGTTGAAAGCCTTGGAAACCTGATGAGGTATGGGTTATCTGTCATCTGATTCATTATCTGCTAGGCTTGTTGATACATGAGTTCCCCTCTCTCCCATGCATCCTGAGCCTCGGGGAAATTCTTGTCCTGTACCGAGGTTACCTAGGAAATCTCTGCTGTTTCGGTGGCTTCTTGAGGAGCTTCCACCACTTCGACTGATTAAGGTGCTATCCTTTCTTCGTGGCCCTAAGGATTTCTTGAGACGATTGTTCCAAGATTGTTGCTTGTTCATCCAAACACATGTCCTTAAACCTATTTTCTTTAGGGTCAACCATCCTTGCCACCACCTCATCCCAGCTTTGAGCATTTTCGTTGATGATCTCATCCTCAAACCTATCATGAGCATATGGCTAGTAGGATGATACCTGTGATGCGTGCTTCAGGACCATACCCTTGGGGTCATGCTTGTGAAAACGGTCAGTTTGGAATCAGAACTCCAATTGGCTTAAACCTTCTTTCTTGTCCTGCATGGTGTCCTTTACCATGTAGAAACCAATATGAAATCCATAGGGTATGAAGGCATGCTTCTTATCCTTTACCAAAGTAGCATTATAACCTTGCAGGATGGTCTGATAACAGATTCCCCCTACTACTAGTCGATCGAGGACATATACATGTAACATATGGGGTGCTCCAATGGCGTCAAAAACCCTGATGTAGGTATCGCGGTCATTCAAATACCAATGACCAACTTTTGATACAACCTTTTTGGCTACATCCGATAGCCTTGGGCACTCTTTCTTGAACTAAAAGAAATAAATATGTGCGATAAATTGATCGCAGTTGAGAGAGTAGGATTTCCTGTACATGTTTTCCCACAAGATGTCGAAATATACATGGATCGAGAGTTCTTAGGCGTGCCAGCTTAAGTTCATTCCGGCAAAGACGTTCTTGGCAAAGATGACATCCAATAGATAAGAGGCCATATAAAAGGAAGGGGTTTCTCCCTCTTTCGGCATCTGAGTTTGTCGTATGCAAGTGCTCAGTTGTTTGGAGATGATTGCACCCTAGTTGAAACCTATTCCAGAAACAGCTACAGTATAAGCTAGAGGCATCCAAGCCTCTGAAAACCTGGAGCAATCTTTCTCCCCATGAAATCGACAGAGGAGGGTCATTAGATAGATGTAAGGATCTCTTAGGTTGGTCATCGGGTACCAGTCGTAGGTCCGATTGGTGAACTTTTTATCCTCTCTCCACTAGGAAGCCATCACCTTGCTGGTGTCGTGTTTCTCATAGAAAATCAAAACAAAATCCATGTTCAACCGCTCCTCTGACTCTCTGAGCTTGTAGTAATTTTGACCTTCCACTGGGAGGAAAAACCTGACACACTCATCATTGTCGTCATTAATCAAACATATTTGTGTGTCACTGTGATCGATAAGCCATTTCAGTAGTTCGATGCAGGGAAATATTAGAGTCTTGCTCGCCACCATGTGCAAATACGCCTTTCAGAAATTCGGGAGGACTTCATCATCGAGTCTTCTCATATCAGGATCGTTGTGCGGGGTTTATTCAGGGAATTCCTCCCGCTTGATTTTCTTGAAAAGTTCTTCCCAGTGCAGAAATACTGTCTTGGTCCCAATGTTCGCCTCTGTGTCCCCAAAGGCCGAGGGTTGAACGAAATCCTTCTTGGTGGTTTTTTGATGACGTGCACTGGATTTGGAGCAAATTCCAGTTGTCTTGCAACCAATGGGGAGGAACCTTCTCCCACCTCTGGTTCTTGTAGTTTTGGTGCTCTTGGAGATTTCCTAGTGGTGGGTTTCTTCGGAGGCATCGTTCCTGCAACCGAAAAATATCCTTTAGGCAAGTGTAGAGAGTGACATTGGATAAAAACATATGAAATGAAGCAAAAAAACATCCATAGACTGGTACATACCTGTAACGCTTTCTAAACTGTTGTTTAATACTCACTGGGCCTTGGAAGCTATCCTTGGACTGCTCGTCTCACTCCTCTGGATGTTTCGAACTCCTTCGCGCACATAATAACCTTGTTGACAATTACTCAAAAGAATACAATGGGAGAGATCCTATCAGTTGTATCAACCAATTAATACGAGTAATGGGTGAAATTCAAAACAATCTACCACCAAATCTTTGCAAATAAATTATAAGCGGGTTGACGGCGGAGGCGTGGAGGGAGATGCACTGTATCATCATGTTCAAACGGTCCTTTTGATTTGCGCACGAATTAGAAACTAATGTGAGATTATGGAATTAATTAACCCTTTAAATGTGTCGTATCTAGTGTCTCTTAGAGCTAAAATGTCTCATCGCTTCATTTTCTTAGTAGGTAGATTGAGAATCGACGATATCCTTATGCATGTTTTCGTCGATATACTCCTCAGAAATTTTTTGATGCCGATGAATTTTGTCGTACGATGTTGACGTGGTAAAACTGGTTTGGGGTGCGACATGGGTGTCAGGAGCTAATAACGACTCCAGGGAAAACTAGATCGTATGTATGATCACTCGGGAAACATAGGACATGTGGTTTGATCGTATATCTCAGTCGGAGTCGTGTATTTCAACATAAGACATTCATTAAAATAGCATGGGATTGTCGAGGCCAAAAGGTATCAGGGTCGGTGATCGGGGGTTGAATTATCATGTTCTCCATGGGCTATCCTTCAAAAAATTCACTGATGTCGGAAGTTATCAGGGATCTGATCTCAAAGATAGTTTCGTCGTGTAGTTCCTTTGTGGGTTATCATACTCGAAAACCCCTGATGTCGAAAATGTTTCAGAAGTCGGTGATCAGTGATATCATTCCATTCTTCATGAGCACTTACTCTTTTAGTCGTTAGCTGATGCCGAAGGGATCGATCATCAGTGATGCTTGTCGCAAAAGAAATCTCGCGTCTGCCAACACCGACGAAGATCGGGACTCAGCAACTTCGGTTCTCTCTAGCGTTTTATTTCACGCTTAATCCTTTCCGATGTTGAATTCCTTAAGTGTGTCGGGGAAAGTTTTGACTGTCAATTCTCTAATTTAGATATTATTCTTTTAAGTTAATGGTTTTTGCATGCTCGAGCAAACTTTGAAAGACTTAAATGGAAAACAAAATGATAAGCAAAGGCAACATTCTTCATACTGAGGTCTAATTAGACAGTGCAAAAATCAGGTGGTATCCAAAAAGTAAAATTTGACATAGGCTTTTTTAGGGTGTGTTGAGTGCTCAACAGGTCTCTGCACCCATCTAGCTGAAAACCTTATAGGTGTCTAAATATTATTTTAACTAATATATAAATATCCATATATATTATTTATGTGGAAACTACAAATTTATATTAGTTAAAACTAATATATGGATACTTGAAACCAAGTATTCATAACTTTCACATATTCATATATTAATTAAATTAATATATGAATAAATAGTTTATAACATAGGCAAGTATTCTGCCCCCGGATGGGGTGCTCTCTTGATATGACAACTCCACTTAGACTAGCCGCCACTTGGCCACTCCTTAATCCACCTGGCGTGAGCCCTTTTCCACATCCCATCCCTGGTCCTTTCAAGTCTTTACGTTACCTACCGCCACCCTCCACTTCTCATTCAAAATCCATTGTTCACTTGCCCTGGGAGCTCTACAACTCGTGCATCTTCATGGCGCCATGCAGAAGCTCCTTCATGTCGCTTCAGCTCTCACAATGGCTTTTTCTTCTTCTGGACATTATGGGGACTTTTTGCACCACAACTTCTTGCTTCCATTTCGAAACGCCAACTATCAAGATCTCTTGTCTCCCTCCGCCTCATTTTTGAGCTCTGGTGCGACTCTTCATGGGCTCCTCTCAGGTGTTGGAGGTCACCTTTCACGATGCCAAGACCCTAGGGAAAGACAAAGCGGGGGGTATCCTGGTACTTGTCTCGTGGAAGGAAATCGTTGGCCTCAAACATTCCAAATGATCCCGCCAACCCTCATGAATCTTTTCCCACAACTTTCCCAGAAGTCCCAGATGAACTCCTGGCAGCCCCGACCCCTAAATCTCTCCTCACAGACCTCCCCCCTAGCGCAGATCCTCCTCTTGCACCTATCCTCGTGGATGAACAAAACCAACCACCTTGCGACCAACCACCTTGCGACCTCTCCCCCCTCTCGAACCCCTACGACTGTAGGGTCAAGTGGTTCGATTTGCATGGGAATTCACTTGGTTTTGCACCTCCTCGTCCCTCCCCCCCTTGGTTCCCTTTCACCTCCCCCCCAGGCTCCTCCCCGTCCTCTCCGATCTCCACCCACCCCAACCCATCCTGTGATAGGTGTGCGAACCAAACAAAAATCTTTCATAACCTGAGCACATTAAAAAGGACTTGGAGGATATCAAATTGTTGAAAAAAGACTTGGAGGAGATCAAACTGGCAATGCTCGACGCACAAAACCGGGAAGAAGACCGCTGGAGAAGGGTGGACGCCATGATCATGTTCATGCAGGATTTTCAACGGGCCATCGTAGAACGCAGGAAAGGAAAAGCACCGACGAAGCAGGTTTTCATAAGATTGCGTCTTGGCCCAGTTTTTTAGGATATGCATTGTTTTTCTTGCCATTATATATCTCGGCCTTGCGCGGCCCAGTAGTATAGTCTATTCTTAGCAGATTGTCTATGGCGATGGTGGTTTCCAAACTGGGCACGAGAGTCATACTATTTTTAAACATATGGCCATATTAGTTTTTGGTTATCTGATGCAGTGGTTTCCCTTCTAGGCACTGCGACCACTTGGTTATTTGCATCTTAGACACATGTATTTTTTTTTTACAGGAATATACATTACTCTAACTTAAAAAAAAAACATAGGCAAGTATTCTTAATTAATTTGATTTTGTGAATATAATTTATGTATTCATTTTTATAATTAGTCACACTTTATATTCTCCCAATTAAAAAAGTGAATGTATGATACATCACATGGGTTATATTCAAAAAATAGTAAAATATTTATTATATGAGCAATACTTTATGAATACTATATTTCTTATTAAAAGTGATTCATAAATTCAAAAATACTTTTATATCTAGTCATATAAATAAATAAAAAAATTATCAGTTTTATTTATAGTTTTTTTCCAGCTTAACTTAACCATAACCATAGTTACATAGATAATAGTGCAAAAGTTGAGTTGTAAATATATCTTCCCCACAAAATGACTAACTCATAATTTTTTATTATATCTCTTAGGAGGCTCATTTTATACCTCAAAATTTCCCTAACAAACGACTAGAATGGGAACTAACCAAGCTATTATTTTAAGCAATGATTCCAACCCTAATCCCCTATGGCTAGATGTGGGCCTTGTTTTAGCTAGCAGATACAAAAGAAAATCCAAAGACTTGGTTGAAAATTTGCTCGAGCCTGAGTTGATCATGCTATGTAGTTCTCAAGATCTAATAATTTGCAATGGTCTAATGGTGTGGCCAAAATCCAACCGAATGACTTGTATTCAAGGGCTTGGTAGCAATGTCTTAGATGATGTGATATTTGATATCTCCATTTACAACCAATCGGTAAATTTTGACATCTTAAACGACCATGAGCCTGACTCAAATCATAGACCTTCAACCATAACCCTAAACCGTGTCATACAAGAATCCCCATAGAAGAGAATTCTAATAACCAAAAGCACTTGATCCTCAACAAAAATAAAGTTGATTTTTTCCAAAGGATTTAAATAATGAATTAAATCTCATATGAATTAAGGACAATACTGGAAACCTTTATTATAATTTTATGATAACCCTCTCTTCTTCCATTAACAAGTTCTCTATCAAGGTATTGAGTAAAAAGGAAATAGAACTAATCTAGCTTTGTATGATAAAGGGTGTAAGATTGTTAGAAAATCCTTTAAAGATGCTTCTAATAAATCCCTAAAATTCAACAAGATAAATAGGTACAAAGCCCTAATTAAAAGAAAAAATGTACTATATAAATAGATAGCAAGAGAAGCTATTACACCTCTCTAAGATAGATCCTAAGAAATTCTAACTCGTAAAAGTAAAGGAAACAATATGACTACTTTTAGAGATTGTGATTCCTACCTTTAAAAGTTGTACAAATCCCTCAATGTTGTGGACAACATTCAAACCCTTTCCACAGAGGAAGAAGAGTCAATTTTCGCATGCAACTCTAATTGACTAATTTCAGATCTGAAAATTGTTTCATAACAATCTAACAGTAAAACCCTAATTGTTATCACCAAAAAAATTTACACTAAAATTATTGACTGAAAACATATGCAACAGAAACACAAAGATCATAGATGAATCCTCAATACACATGAGACACAATTTCAGTTCTCTAATATGATTACCATAAGAAATCCTGAGGGAAAAACCAACCCTCCCAACCAATACAATGTCACCAAAATATGAGGACAACCTTGTCCTCCAAAGTCACCAAAACTGAGAACAACCATGTTCTCCATTGAGCATACAGACTAGAAAAGAAAACCTCACTAATATCTGGGACTATCCTCTGCACACGAATTTGTTGTAGACCACTTGTACGACCTATTGACGTCACCTGTCAGTGTGTACGGATCTGTATCTGTCCAAAAACTCAGATACGTGATTCACCAACTGGAAACCTATGGACATATGCAGTTTTCTCCACTGCAAATCACTTATACTCTATACGCTATTTGTCCTTCTGCAACTCGCGTATATACACACTTCGTCCTCCTACAAATCGTGTATGGTATGAAAAATTCAATCACACATGCGACCTTCTTCGTTCCTCTCTCTTGGGTCAGAATCACCACCTTACAAATTTCCCCTTTGCCGAGTGTTACGAGGGAAAAACTCTCTATGACTAGGGTAAACCACAACAGACAGGTATGACTGCAGAAATCTACTCAATTCCAACATATACTATAAAAACCAATGTGCAAGTGAGATAAGAAAGAAGCCTACCTCGTTCCAACGTTTGATGATGTTCCACTGTTGAGCACTTTGACCCAAAGCTTTGTACCTGCGACAAGTTCTCAACAAACAAGCAGAGCAAGTATATAGTGATAATGTAAATGGGTTAGCACATTAGATAGCATAATCCATTAATAAACATTACAAATGTGC
>SNQJ01S0261320.1:0-12218 GCA_010110895.2 Picea sitchensis
GGAGAAGGGGGGAGAGAGGGAGAGAGGGAGTTATTTTGTAATAACCCAAGGTCGAGCCCCTACTAAATTGTAAATTTTTTTTTATAGACTGGTAAGCCAGATGCCAAGGCCAAGGAGCCTGACTTTGTATATGTAAATATGCAGATCATTAATAAAAATATAAACATCGTTGTGTGCAGACCAACCACGAAGAAAGAGTGATGGGGGACTAAGCTTCCATAAGGTGGGTAAGGGAAAGGGGGATGAAAGGTTGGAAAGAGGGGCTAAGCTTAGGGGCTTAAGTCCTTGAGAATAATAATTTATTATTATTCCAACGCTGTATAAAAGACATGTTTTTATCCTAAGTCATGGGAGAGGAAATGTGTGCAAAAGGAAATGCATGAAGCTCCAAGAAGACAAGTGTCGACCAAGATGCATGCAGTTAAAGCTGTAGAAGTCAACCGTGTTGGGGGTTCACTACCCATTCTTCCATCCTCAGCCTGAGTTCGCTGGGATATTTGTCAGAACCCGTTTTTCGTATGCGTATGCATCTGCATACCCGAGCATTGTGAAGGAAAACCTCACGCACCTCTGGAATCAGTAATCCGTGAGTCTAACTGCGTTGGAGTTCGCTTGTTATTCCCAATTTCTGTGAATTATGTCTGGCCTCTACGTTTTGACCTCGACATACCCACACATACCCGAGCAATCACCCAACGGGAGGGAAAACTGACCTGTGCGTCCCATGATCCCAGGTTTATCCACACTGCAAATCTGAGTTCATGCCTCAACCGTTTGGGTTGTTTTGTTGTGTATTGTCTGAGTCGTGTTGCATCTTAGTGAGATTGTTGTCAGTTTTGGATGTCCATGCCCAAATTTCCCTGTAGCTGTTGTCGCCCATGAGTTAACCAAATGTTGTTGATGTGCTATTATCCTTACGTTGCAGGAATTGAGTAGTAACTGGCTGAAGAAGTGGGTTGTCAGGTCCGTGGTGGAAGAGGTAGGTTTTCAGACCTGTGAGAAGATCTCTCCATGTGAGAGAGTTTTCTGGGAAGTGGTTTTCTCCCAGAGAGAGTCCAGCACCAGCTACGGAGCTATGATAATTCATGATATGACCTGTTGTCAAGACCCTAAGAGGGAGGTGAAGCAGCTGATGGACTGTGTGATAGTGAAGGTGTATACTCCCAGGTGGAACAAGCATGTGGGGAATGAGATTCTGTGAGTAGTGGGCATAAGAAGTCTCCAGGAGAGAATCCTTCTAATTGCACTGTGTAGTTTTCATTTAACCTCAACCTAGTCTAGGATTCCCTTGCCTTGGGTGGAGCTTATTCCCATCTCGGGGGTGACCCACTATTGAGCGTGATGAGCAGTGTGGTCTAAGGCTGGGAGGTTTGTGGAAGGTCTGGACGTAGTTGGTGGTGTTACTCCAGTTGAAAACATAAGTATCATTATTGTGCTTAATTTATATGTTATGCATGTTTGTAATACTTGAATGTTATCATGTATTATGTTGCGTATATGAATTACTGTCTATTACCTTTGAATCTATATGGTAGCAGTAACTTTGTGTTATATGTTTTATTTCGATTAAAATGCATGCTAGGTATATCTATGTATGTATGTATTTCCGCATGGTAGCATTGTCGGCCTATTGGTGGTCGGGGATGTTACAAATTGGTATCAGAGCCAAGGTTTCAACACTGAGCCTAGATGGGTCGTATAAGTGGTCTTTGGACCCAAGGTTTTGAGTGGAAATCATGTATGAAGGGACTAATTTCAGATGTCTGAACCTTCCAGAGTGCCAAGAAGTTTCCTTGTTCGTGTTATGAAGCTCAAGAGGAGTAGCGGTATCATAAAACCAAGACAGACGTGGTATTGGTCCGTAGAGTAATGTGGACCGTAGGATCTATTTGGGAGAAGGAAGTCCTTTACGACCATCGGATCCAGAGAAGGTGCAGGATGGTTATCCTGGAAGCCTATCGGAGTTTGGAAATCAAGAGAAGTGGGGTGCACTGAGGCACAAACTTCCAAAGTCTTAATCTCTGAAGTCCCTGAAGAGATCTACATAGTAGATCTGAGAGGAGAAGCTTGACTGTTAGATCTTGGAGAAGTCGCGCACGGGTTATTCGCGAGAATCCTTCGGAGTTCGCAGATTGAAATATTTAAAGTGAAGAGAAGTGAAAACCTCTGAAGCAAGTAATCACGAAGTGGATCTCGATCGTTGGTTGCGGGAGAGATAAGGACTATCGATTATCCAGGGAGAGTTCAAAATTGCGACAATCGAGAGAAGGGGAATGTGCTAACACACAAACTTCCGAAGCCCAAAGTTTCAAAGTGAAAGGGTAGACATGGTGGGGTCGGATGACGTCGCCTGGGGTGACATGGACCTTCCTAGGTGTACGACATGCCATCGCCTTAGTTGGTGACAGTTATACTGTGTGGGCCTGGAGGATAGAGAAGTTGAAAGTTCTAAAGTCAAGAGATTGGAAGGAAACAAGCGTGAAAGCTTCCAAAACCCGAAGTTCCGAAGCTTCGAAGTCCCAAAGCTTCAATGACAGAAGTTCCATAGTGAGTGTCAGTCGTTGGATGCTGGGTAGACGTGGACCATTGATCCACACTACTTTGCGAGTTTGTTAATTTGGAACTCCAAGAGTCTATTGTGATGTATTATGAAGACTTCAAAACCCGAATTCCTAATTAAGCACCTATCGATCTAGTGCTTGGTCACAACCCATGGTCGCAGGGGTTGGGGCTAAGAGAAAATGGTTGAAACCTGAAATTTTTACAGAGCCGAGCAAATCTCAGAAAATTCATGAAATATGAACATTTCTTACAACAGATTCGATTTATGAATTCTGTGGGATTTGTTAAGGAATGATGACCTGACAAATTCTGGTTGACTGCACATTGTGTTTGCAGAGTTCAAAGAGTTTTAGGACCAAAGCGAATTGACACTGAGTGCAGAGGAATGGAAGAGGCACAAACTACTTCTAGTTCAAAAAATGAAGTAAAAGGGATGGACGTCCACTTGGGAGTTGAAGGATAGAACTCTAATGGACACAGAGAAGAGATAGATAAGGAAGGGAATATGATGAAAATCATTGAGCGATTGCAGAAAGATGCCTAGACTATCTGAGAAGATAACAGAAAGCTCCTAAAAGACAAGGATCAACAAGGAGAATTCAACTTAAAGTTGATGAAGAGAATGGAAATAATCGAAAAGAAGTTGGATAAGGAGAGTGATTTAAGCAAAACAGGGAGTCGTGGACCCCCTAAGAAGAAAAGAAGATCGAGAAGCATTAGCAGGCATCATCGTCACTCCCTGAAACATTTCAATAATTAGGCATGTAGTAGTTCAAGCCCATCTCCTACCAGAAAACATAGGAGATATGGAGTGGATGAAATAAAGGGAGAAATGAACAAGATTAAGCCTCCTACATTTGATGGAGAACATAAGAAGGAGGAAGATGCCGAGACATGGTTTCTTGGCATGAGGAAATATTTCCAACTGAAAAATTATTCCTCTCATGCCGAAGGAAGAATTGCAATGTATCAACTGAAGGGAAAAACATCCATGTGGTGGGATCAACTGGTGCAGGTGCAACACATTAAAGAGAAGGATATTACCTAGAAAGAATTCAAGAGGTATTTCGAAAAGAAATACTTGACTAAAAGATATTATGACTGAAAGATGAAAGAGTTATTTGAACTCAAGCTAGGAAACATGACCATTGATGAATACAAATGAAGGTTCTTGGAGTTGTTGAAATATGTTCCCTTCATCAAGGATGAGACTATCAAGATTCAAAGGTATCTGAGTGGACTTCCACCTTCCATCGGTGACAAGATTCAGTATGATGACCCAAAAAATATGGAAGAAACGATAAGAAGAGAGAAATTCTTATGTGAGCAACAAAGAGGAAATCCCACTTTTCGGAAGGCTTGGGATGACCAGAAGAAGTTCAAGAAGGAGCAGAGGAAGAAGGGAAACAAACCTCCCTTTTTTAGAAATAGTCTTCAAGGGTAGCCATCATTTAGAGAGTCGAGAATGACTGACATAGAGGGACAAAGGCCGAGGAAGACTCCCATTGAGTGTTGGGGTTGTTAGGGAAACCACGAGTAGAGAGATTATCCCCCAAAAAATGGCAAAGTGAGAGATGTCCATAATGTTCAGCAAGCTAAAACATTGGAGGACATGGGCAGTAGAATACAAATAATCTATGTAGCCCTGGACAACAAGCAAGCAGAACATTAGTCGCACATGATTGAAGTGGAAGGTATGATCAACAACCATGCCTTTACTATTTTAATTGATTCAAGGGCTAGCCATAGTTATATAGATCTTAGGGTGGTGGAAAATTTGCAATTGCCAAGAATCAAGCATGAGAAATCTTGGCTAGTGCAGCTGACTACAGGAGCCAAGAGGAAAGTTCTTGAGTCGGTTAAATCATGTCCAGTGGACATGAATGGACTAAGTACTAAGGCAGACCTAAATATCTTTCCTTTAGGTTCTTATGATTGTCTAATTGGTATGGAATGGTTGGATCAACACCACGCCATATTAGAATGTCGTAACAAGGCAATCACTTGTTTGGATGAGGAAGGGAATCAAAGGGTAGTCCAAGGAATTCCCAGAGCAGTTGTTGTCAGAGAAATCTTAGCAATGCAGCTGAAGAAGTGCTACATGAAAGGTTGTCAATTATTTTCAGCCCATGTGGAGGAAACACCTAAGGATAAGGTGTCAAATATTGAATATCAAGTGATACTAAAATATTTTGACGATGTATTCTAGGAGTTACCTAGACTGCCCCTAAAGAGAGTTATTGACTTCTATGTAAACTTAATGCCTGGAGTAGTTCCAATGTCAAAAGCTCCTTACATAATGAGTATGCCAGAGTTGAAAGAACTGCAATTACATCTTGAAGAGCTTCTAAAGAAGGGGTATATATGCCCAAGTGTGTCACCTTGCGGAGCCCCGGTCCTGTTTGTGAAGAAGAAGGATGGGATGTTGAGATTGTGCATCGATTTCAGATAGTTAAACAAAGTGACTGTTAAGAACAAGTATCCTCTGCCGCGGATCGATGATCTCTTTGACCAGTTGAAGGATGCTAAGATATTTTTGAAAATAGATCTTAGATGAGGATATCACTAGGTAATAATAAAGGATGAATACATCAGTAAGACTGCCTTCAGAATAAGGTATGGTCACTATGAATTTACAGTGGTGCCATTTGGGGTGTCAAATGCACCCGTTATTTTTATGTGTTTAATGAATGGTGTATTCAAGGACTATCTAGACAAGTTTGTCATAGTCTTTTTGGATGACATCTAGGTGTATTCCAATTCAGAGGAAGAGCATGAAAATCATATGATGATGGTGTTGTGAGTGTTAAGAGAGAACCAACTTTATGCCAAATTGATCAAGTGCTCATTTTATCAAAAGAAAATCCATTAGTTGGGGCATATAATTTCAAAAGATGGGATAGTTGTGGATCCTGATAAGATATAAGCCATTAGAGAATGGACAGTGCCGAAGAATGTAACATAAGTCAGATCCTTTATGGGTCTAGCCGATTATTACAGAAGGTTCATTGCAGGGTTCTCAAGGATAGCTCACCCTATCATTTTCTTGCAAAGGAAGGAGAAGAAATTTCAATGGATAGAAGAGTGTGAGAGAAGCTTCCAACAATTGAAGCAGTTGTATATCCGAATGAGGATTTCGTGGTTTGCACAGATGTATGTAAAGAAGGAATGGGAGGAGTCCTTAGCCAGAATGGGTTCGTAATTTGTTATGAATATAGAAAGTTGAAAGAGCACGAAAAGAACTATGCCACTCATGATTTGGTGTTGGCATCTATCGTTCATGCTCTGAAGAAATGGATGAATTACCTCATGGGAAAGAGGTTTGAACTAAGAACAGACCACAATGGTTTGAAGTATTTCTTTGATCAACCTACCTTGAATGCTAGGAAGAGTAGGTGGATGGAGTTTCTTTGTGAATATGACTTTGATATCAAACATATCAGAGGAAAAGAGAACAAAGTGGTTGATGCGCTCAGCAACAGAGTGCACGAATTGTATGCTACAACCATTAGTATGTACCAAAAAGATATTAAAAGAAGAATTTCAGAAGATGCAAATGCATATTTGCAGTACAGGGATTTGGTAGCAAAGCTACAACAAGGTAAGATGTCATAGAAAGTGGAGAATTATAAATTGGAAACTGACGAAACACTTCTGTACAAGAACATAATTTATGTACCTGGCGTCTAGGAATTGAAACTTATGATTTTGAAAGAATTGCATAATGTGCCTTATGTTGGGCACCCTAGATATTAGAAAACTGTGGTAGTAGTCAAGAGCCATTACTTTTGGCCACATATGAAGAAGGAAATTGGAGAATACATCGCCGGATGTATGGAATGCTAGAAGGTCAAAGTTGAGCATAGGAACCCAATAGGGTTGATACAGCCTTTACCCATTCCTGAGTGGAAGTGGGAAGCGGTGACAATGGATTTCATAACATGATTTCCCAGAATAGGCAAGCAGCATGATTCAATCATGGTGGTGGTGGACAAGCTTACGAAAGCTGCCCATTTTATTCCACTAAAGACTACTCACAAGGTAGTTAATGTTGCTCATATTTTTATGAGGGAAATAACACGATTGCACGGTATTCCCAAGACAATTGTGTCTGACAGGAACCCGAATTTTACCTCAAAGTTTTGGAAGGGGTTGTTCAAAGGATTCATAACAAATTTGAACTTCAGCACTGTGTATCATCCTAATTCTGATGGACAGACAGAGAGGGTGAACCAAGTGATAGAATTAGATATGATAAGGATGTATGTGATGGACAAACCATCTAAATGGGAAGACTACCTACACTTGGTAGAATTTGCCTACAACAATGGGTATCAAGCATCATTGAAGATGAGCCCAGTTGAAGTACTTTATGGCAGAAAGTACAATACTCCAGTAAGATGGGATAATCCAACTAATAGAGTAGTGGTTGGGCCAGAGTTTCTCAAGGAAATGGAAGAGAAAATGCTAAAAATCAAGCAGAATATAAAGGTTTCCCAAGACAGGAAAAAGAGTTATGCTAATAAGAACAAAACCCACCGAGAGTTTAAAGTGGGTGATCATGTTTTCTTGAAAGTAAAAGCCAACAAAAGTTCCTTGAGGCTGGGAAACTGTTGGAAGTTGGCAGCCAGATTTTGTGGACCATTTTAAATCCTAGAAAGGATTGGACCAATTGCATATATGATTTCATTGCCTACATCCATGACTGTACATAATGTGTTTCATATTTCATTTCTTAAGAAATATATACCTGAAGCTAATCATGTAATCAATTGTAATGTGATTCAGGTGGAGAAAGAAGGCATCTTGCAAGCACATCCTGTGCGCATATTGGAACGGAAGAGAAAACAACTCTGGAATCGAGCCATAGGGATTGTAAAGGTCCAGTGGACCTGTTATGGTCATGAGGACGCGGCATGGGAGCATGAGGATGCTTTGCGGGTAGAATACCTGCATATGTTTTAGGATTTTTAAAATCTTGTTGATGTTGTGTAAAGAGTTGCACTAAGGATAGTACAAAAATAAGGGGTGGGGATTGTAATACCCCAAGGTCAAGCCCCTACTAAATTGTAATTTTGTTTATAGGTTGGTGAGCTAGATGCCAAGGCAAAGGAGCCTGACTTTGTATATGTAAATATGAATATCATTAATAAAAATATAAACATCGATGTGTGTAGACCGACCACGAAGAAAGAGTGATGGGGGACTAAGCTTCCAAAAGGTGGGTAAGGGAAAGGGGGTTGAAAGGTTGGAAAGAGGGGATAAGCTTAGGATCTTAAGTCCTTGAGAAAAATAATTTATTATTATTCCAAAGATGTGTAAAAGACATGTTTTTATCCTAAGTCCTGGGAGAGGCAACATGTGCAAAAGGAAACGCATGTATCTCCAGGAAGACAAGTGTCGACCTGGGCGCGTGTAGTTAAAGTTGCAGAATTCAGCTGTGTTGGGGGTTCACTGCCCATTCTTCCATCCTCAGCCTGAGTTTGATGGGATCTCCTTCGGAACCTATTTTTCATCTACGTCTGCATCTGCATACCCATGCACCGTGAAGGAAAACCTCACGCACCTCTAGAATCAGTAATCTGTGAGTCTAACTGCATTGGTGTTCGATTTCTATTCCTAATTCCTGTGAATTCGGTCTGGCCTCTACATTTTGACCTCGACATACCCACGCATACCCGTGAAATCACCCAATGGGAGGGAAAATCGACCTCTCTCTACCCCTCTCTCACTATCTCCTTGTTGCTCACTCGATCTCTTGTATTTCCTTCCCCTCACTTTCCCCTCTCCCCCTCTCTCCTTCTTTCCCTCTCTCTCTCTCTCTCTCACACACACACACCCCTAAGTATCCTTTTAAGGGATGTAACATTAAAATTTCATCTTTCTTCAACCATCTCAAAACCTCTTCTCAAGGGTACCATTGTCTTCTTCTCGTCAAGAGCTTTCCAACGACTGTAATTTTTCTCAAAACAAAGTTATGTATCGAAAGTTATGGCTTCCGAAAGTTCTTGGCCCTCATTGGCCAAATGCCACCTCATTGTAACATGGCGTTATTAGATTTTCCCAGCCCTTGTGTCATTCGACGTGGCACCTGCCATTCATCTTTTTCGGATCTATAGATTAACGATTGTCATCGAATCTTCAAGTCATTGTCATCATTGGGATTCTACTCTCATGGAGTGCTAACACCCCAACACTAAAAGTTTTGACGACACCATATCGGGACTGCTCCAGATCCAATGGTCCCTGGGCTGAGCATCCTACAACTCTAGTTGCATCGGTTATCCCAACTAGCATGAGGCTTATTGTCCACCAGTAACCAATTCTTGCATTGATCACGTGGGACCTACCATGTATCAACGGTTGTTTCCATGACACGCCTTTATGCCAACCAATGACTATCGTTTCTTTCTTGTAGCCAATATCATTGTAGGAATTTTGGCAGACATTCATCCATGCCAAAATTTCATATCTAGACGACGATACATTTACAATCAATGGTCCAGATCTCATCATCATCGTCTCCAACGAGATCAACGGTCGTCCATATCTTCGACGAGATCAACATTCCTCATTGTCTTCGATGAGATCAACAGTCGTCCATATCTCTGACGAGATCAATATTCCTCATTGTCTTCGACAAGATCAAGGGTCGTGATCATTTTTGACGAGATAAATGTCGTTGAATTTCCTCTCCGGACCTTCATTAGCTCTTTGCCAACGTATGGCTGAGATCTCTCAATCGATGGATCCAATGGTCTAGGTCAAGGTTTAGGACTTAAGGAATTTTTTTGGACCTTCGGGACAATAGTGTCTCGTCATCCAACCAAAAGGTGACACCTGTCACCCCAGGGAACACCCTGGTTGCCTTGCTGGCATGCCATGTCACTCACATCATAATTTTCCACTTTATTATTTGTAATGGTTCTAAGAGATCTACGGTGGAGATTAACTTCTACCTTTCATAAGTCCACGACTCTCGTTGTCGCTGATCCTTGTCATCATCGACATTAGGAGCTTACCTTAAGCATTTCCATCCTTCCACCTCTGACGATGATATGTCAAGGATCTATGGTCCATAGTTCCTGATGGAGATCCTTGATAAATCTAATGGTCATGATTTAAAGTGAGGGTCCAAAGGACCTAATCTACCATTGGGACTCACCTTCACTCTGCCAACCTATCCCTGGATGACATATGTCACCCATTGGACACACATGTTGTTGAGTTGGTAATCCACATCATCGAGACATCACCATGGCATCATCTCCTCTCTCCTCTTTCGACAAAAAACACGTAAATCAATGGTGGAGATCAACTCCCACCCAACAACAGATCAACGGTTCTCACCGCGTCACTGATGCCATTACCGTCGTCGACATTTTTGTTCGACACACGACCTCGCTAACCTTTCAAACTCCAACGAATGACCCATATCTCTTGGCCCATGGATCTGGCAGTTAGGATTCATGCACCCGTTCCTAGACTTAATATGACATGGACCGATATTCGGTCCTCTCTACAAATTACAGGATGACAAGTGTCATCATATGAACACGCCGGGACCACCATGACTTGCCACCTATCATGACGTGTGGCACCCATGACATGTTGTGAACCATCCTTCAAGGTGCCAAAATACTTTGACATGTGGTTCAATCGTTACTTGACAGGTGGATCACCCACGTGGTTTGATGTGGTGTACATATCATCATTGAATACATGGTTCATCCATCCAGGTGTTGACACCTGTCGTCCTTCAAACACATTGGTTGTCATGTTGACATGACACATCACACTGACTACCACACTAGCACTTTACATCTTTATGAAGTCACCTCCACCTTTCAACCTCATTTAAGTAGGACCCACTCCGATCTATGGTTGAGGTTTAGCCTCGTTCATGTCCAATCAATGATCTAGATCTCTCTGTCTCCTCCTCCAATGAATGACGAAGATTTTTTCTTGGCTATCTATTGATATACGGTTCAATTTTCCTCTCAGAACATCCTCTTCATAGTGCACCTATCTCAGCATTCGATATCACTCTGACCATCCCCCACGATCAACGGTCACGATTAATTCATTGTGCCAAGATTGATGGTTGTAATTCTTTCAGGCTCCAACATGGGTTTTATACCTATTAACAGTTCGAAGTGGACTTAGTCATTCAAGGAAGTATTCTAAGCAACTTCTATGGATTTACAAGACTCTCAAGAGCTCTTGCCTTGCTCCAAAAGATGCTAAGGCACTTCTACTTCACCACTTAGGTGGAGATTCACATCTTGGGAACTGCCTATACTAGGAGAGGGGATTCCATGGAAACATTAAGACTCTTTGAACAAAATAGAGGCCTCTCTCAAGCACTTAGATAATCCCATGCCTATCATAGGACACATTGTCCATCCCTCCTAGGGGCATTGTGCATTCTTAGTTTATAAGCATGTTTTCTTTTCACATGAATCACACTATAACAATTATTCTACTACACACACAAGAGGCACAAACATACATAAATATCCATATCATACCTACATTCATCTACAAATTCAAGTCTATTACGTGGGATATATGAAATAGTTATTTGTTTACAAGACATACTAGCCAACTAACTGTGGGTTATCGCCTTTCCACCCAACCGTAGGATCTGCATGCTCAGTCACTTCGTAAACAAGCCACCGTCATGCCAAACCATGATACCACTAGGTAGTTTCTTTGTTCTTACTCGTGCATTCTCTCATAGTATGTTTCATCCTACGATGCTTGAACTCTCCTCGAGTTCTTCTTCTATGTATGTCCCTCCTTTTCCTCATGTGTTCTTCTGCACATAAAATCCCGGGGAAGGTTCTCAACCCACCCCCTATCTTCTGTCAGAAGGCACTTAGTTCAACCTTGGGGATTGTGGAATGGTACACTGGGTACCTTTGGCTGAAAAATTTTGTTGTCTCAACCAATCCTTCCATGCTTGCATTCATTGGGGTGGTTGGTTGCTTAGCCACCGATCCTTTTCTCATTAACTGATTTTCCTTGAAATCAGAGTTAAGGGAAATATCTTAATATTTCCAATTCAAATATTTCAACAAGGAGGATTAGGTCATCTTGGGATAATGAACCCCTCTCTAGGTTTCCCATTCTTTCCCTTGGTAGTATCATGTCCAGTGCTTTAAGGCTTCACCCCCACTGTCACTTGTTGGAATTTTCGACTGATCATTAATACATTTACGTTGTTTTCACTCCATAGCATGGAAATAATTAATTACAATTAATTACATATAACAATAGGTTTAGAGAGGGTGTTTTACACACACACACACACACACACACACACACCCTCTTCCCCTTTGTCACTCTCTCCATCCCTCCCCCCCTCTCTCTCAACCCCTTTATTCCTCTCTCACTCTCTACCTCCCTCCCTCTCTATATTTGTCTCATCTACCGCTCTTTCCTACACTCCCTATCCCCCTATATCACTCGCTCTCCCCCTCTGTCAATTGAGAGAGAGAGAGAGAGAGAGTTGGGGCAGAGAGGGGGAGAGAGAGAGGGAGATATGGAGACAAGGAGAGAGAGGAAGGTAGAGAAAGAGAGGGAGGCATATAAAGGTAAATATATAGGTGGGGAGAGTGAAGGCGATAGAGGGAAAGTGAGAGAGAGTGAGA
>SNQJ01S0261321.1:1683-12218 GCA_010110895.2 Picea sitchensis
AGTAGGATTGTCTGGAGGCTTATTTGGTGTAGAAGTTCCCTTTTTGGGTGGCATGTTGGCCAAGTATCACTTTTGAACCTTGATTTTGAGGTGGTTCTACTAGACAATATTTCTTCTATTGTATCTCCCAAGTTTCGGCCCTTTTGGGTATGAAACTTTCTTTTATGTAGTTCTCTGATATTTCTTCTCTGCAATGCCACAGGTCTGATCAAAATTGGATGTGGCATGTGGAATTTACGGTAACTTCCCCACAACTTGCTGATTTTTGGCCTTTCCAGGAGATCTCACTTGTATAGCGTGCCCCACACAAAATAATTGATATAAAATTATGAAACTCGTACCAAAAATACTATAGATTGTCCACTATCCAATGAAATTGGTCCTACTAAATTTGGATACTCTAGGAAGAAGTTATGATTGTTTTACCTGGAACACCTTATTGAGACTAGTCAATAGGACTAGTCAGATACCCTATCTTCCACAGGGTGTATCTACAAATGTAAGATGACCCAAAAGCTGAACTTTTTACCACGGATACCTTACTAATTTTTGTGAATAGCCTCCATAGTTCAGGGTCTTGATCCGTCTACTAAATATCCTCCAAGCCATTCCTTCTGAAACATTGTAGAAAAAAAGTTATAGCGAAAATGCCAAGGTGTCCTAGATGTAGCAGCGAAACCCCAAGACCTTGAGCTCTGATACCATATGTTAATAACCAAATATCAATATAGCATAGAAAAACCTCAGAATAAGTACTCAACGCCTTGAGAAAGAGATAACTTCAGATAATAAGCCTCTTCGAGGGGGCAACGTCCTTTTACCCCACATAAATGTTCAAGTACAAGATAATTCCAAATGAAAATGTCTCCTTGGTATATATAGGAGACTACGAGGTATAATTACAACTAATGGAATAAAACCGACATAAATAAAATAACATTGCTAATGTAATATGCCCCAATTAAGGGGTAATGAGCCAATATTAGGGCTTAACAGGAGTGGATGTTGTGGTTGACCGTGTTGTACAATTTAATGCATGCTTGGGAATTGATGATTGAACAATTAAAAATATCTATAACACCTTTGAAAGAAGAGAGAGTGATTTTTCTGCGTAATAGTCCTCCATTTTAGTATGTCCTCACATCCCCTAGGAGAAAAGTTAGAGGATATTAGATCTGTGTGGACTTTAGGAAATAACCCCAAATATGGAAAAAAAAAAACATTAAAAGTCCTTATAAATATTTTTTGGGGAAAAATAATTAGGACATAAACATGAAATTGGTCTAAATGAATTAAAATACAAAAGTTCTCAAAATTCTATTTGGGACATAAATAAACATTTGTGTTTAAATTGTTTTAAATCTCATAAATTTGGGAAGAATCCCCTTAAATTTTGGTGGGCAGTAAATCCTGGTAGAAACACCGAATTTACTGTGGGGGTAAATCTTTGTACTAGGTCCATTCTCTTTAAATTTAGTAAGAGTAGTAAAGCACAATAATAAGGAAATAAAATTATACTCATTTACCCATGAGAAGGGTGAGATTATAATTATATTTTGATTTCCACATGGAGAAATTTCCTTGGAATATAAACTTGTATTAAATCTCTTTATAAGACTGGTAATATATATATATATATATATATATATATGTTATTGTTCTTTTATTTTGAAAATGGAGGCCAAAGTTTTTGGAGCGTAATAGACCTGATACCAAAGAGAATGGGGAATAAACAGTGACCAAATGCTGAAACCTTCTCATAGTTTTCGGGGCTCTGGGGTGTTTGGGTGATGGGATTCCACGAGCCAAAGTCGTTGAAGGCCCAAACCTTATCTTCCATGGCAAGGTTGCAAAAGATAAAAAATATAATTAATTGTATTGTATGGCAATTAAAATGATCCATTAATGTAAATTAATATAATACACCCTTATTACAACATACATATAATATTAGAAGTCAAAATAAATCATTGTAATTATGTTACGGTGTAATACCAGTGGGTTCCCTTCAGAACTCCGAGTTATATGAGAATGAAGAATTGCGTGGAAGAGCCGAAGGAGTGGACCCAGATATTTTTTCCTTCATTACAATATTGAATATTAAATGTAATATTAGATATTGTTTAAACCTGGGTGAGAATTTTGAGAGGTACAATATAATATATTATATTATGTAATATTTACTAAAATGGTTACACGTGAATGAAGCTAGCCCTTTTTAAATCTTAAATAATGTGGAAACGTGCATAAGTGGGGCCACTTCAGGCTTTCAGGACTCCGAGGCTCCGAGAGATTTGAATATAGAGGAGGTGTTGGAAAGCCGAAGGAGATTGACCCAGAGAACACTCTCTCTCTAGTGTCAAATAATAATATAATATTGGAGAATTTGAAAACTTCGGCATTATTTTCGAGGAATATAAAATAATATATTATATTATTTTAAGGTTCATTAAATTGATTTCACATAAATGAAGCCAACTCCTTTGAATATTAAATGGTGTGGTAATGTGTGCCAGTGGGGTCAGTTTGGAGCTTCGAGATTGTGGGGCTCCGAAAGATTAGAGTATAAGGAATGTGGTGGAGAGTCGAAGGGGGTTGACCCGAAGTTCTCTCCCTCTCTCCCTTATTTCAAATATTATTAAAATATTAGAGACCTTGTAAACCTGGGCGCAATCTCCAAAAAAAAAGATGTAATATAATATTATAAAATTTAAATGAGTTGTTGTGATATTGGCACGTAATAAAGTACAAATCCTCTTTACCCTTTTTAATGTAATGTTTAATGTGAAGTCACGTGTAAGCGTGGACCCTTCGGGAGTTCGGAGCTTCGTGACTTCGGGATGTTGGGGAAGATAGAGCGTAGGAGCAAAACAATCGAAGGTCAAACCTATTTTTCCCGTATCCCATCGTTATAATAAACGTTAAGTGGAATTAATTATAGTATATGACAACATAATAAATTATAAAGGCACAATATGAGTGGGACCCTCTCTGGAACTCCGACGTTCGAGAGATTTGGGTTCATAAAATCCTAATGTGGAATCTTTGTCGAATTCCGGAGACTTAGGTATTAATGATAATTGATAATCCTAAGTTCCCCTTTGATATAAATTAATCATATTGTAATTATATAATTAAATACAATTATATTATAATATAATTAATAAAAGGATAATTTGTGGTTGAATATAGTTAATCATTTTTCCCAGTAAATAAATAAATATGCATATATTTAGGTATATGTGTTAAATTATGTGAAAGTGTGGCATGGATGAATTGAATTATATACCTTAATTAAGGTTAATCAACTTAAGTATATTATAGAGAAATTATCCTTATTGTGTTATAATATAATTACTCATAATTATCATATGAGTAATTTATTGAGTTAGTGTTAAATTGCTTCTAAGAGGGAAAAGAGAAAGTAAAGACTTCAGTAATTATTGGGCCATGGGTGTTAGGTTAAGCGAAAAATTTATACCCCATCCCTTAAAAAGGTACTTAGGGGTTGGGTGTGTGACAAGTTTGATCACATTGAATCCGAGTGTAAATGTTATAGGTCGGTCACTGACATTCTCATGCATGAGGATGCTTGGTGTCTGTGTCCCCACATGATCACCCTCCATGCACTCCTCGAGCTCAGACCCTGATGGTGCTCGCTTCCCCAACACCCCATCTGGGGGTAAAGAAGATGTGTTAAAAGGGAGTATCTAACTCAATAATAAAACAAAACAAAGAAGAATTGAATTTAAATTGGGCTATAGTGAAAACATGAAGCAATCTTTGAGAAAACACTTATAAAAACATTGGTAGATAAATCTCTAAAAAATTTTTCGTCCCCGGATCGGGTGGTTGTGATGCTTAGTGATGGCCTTGCCACTTGGAGGGAAAAGGACCATTGACATACGCATGTCTAAACAATCATGTGGTCGAGTGTGGGAGATCCATCGAGGATTGATGGTGATGCATGGGAGAGCACATAGAATTTATGGCATGGGGAGGAGCATGATGGTTCCAAGGGTGGTGTGAGTACTACAACATCAAAGCTGAGCATGAAACGAAATTGAATGAGTAGAAGGACTGGGAGAAGATGATGGTGCAAGGTGGCTCAAGGTATTATAATGCCTTGAGCAACAATTGGGTCACAACACATGCAGACTCCCCAGATATTAAATTGTAGGAGTGATACTATGGTAAGAAAAATGAGCTTTGTGTTTTCCTCGCATCTCTAGCTTTTCTCCTTGTTCATATTTTTTGGGCTTGCATCTGGGAGGGATTAATGCAACTCTTTGATGAGGGTTTATATGTATCCCTGGTTATTTCCCTTCTACAGAAGGTTGAGTCCCTGGTCTTTGATAGAGTCTTTGTAACCACAAGGACCTCCGGCATGCCCAAGGGGGAGCTAATGGATTTGGAAGCGTGGAAGCATATTGGGGTTCAATTGAGGTTTTGCATGAGTAAAACTCGATTTCAAGTGTGTGGTTCCTTAAATTTAGTAGTGTCTTTGTGGTGGTTGTTGGTTGGGTCGAGGATCTATAGAAGGTGATCATTACAAGATTTGGGGCGGCAAGAAGTATTGATAGAGAAACCTGGTAGTTTGGCAACCATGATTAAGGATTCATCGGAGTCGAAGGTTCCTGAACTATACCAACGGAGGTCCTAAAGGAGAGGCAAGGAACAACCTCCGAYCAATAAACAAGCCAGGTCTAGATTTCAAGGGACAAGYGCTACGAAGGAGGCACTACTAGCACACCAACATTATTATGAGGACATGCCCGAGAATGTTCAATAGGTTGTTGAGGGATGAATGGGCACGGTGAAGAAGAAGTGGAGCTAAATTTCTAAACAACAATTCTGAGACAAATTTCAWAATTTTGTTGTGGATATGGGATTCTCCAWATCTCGTGACACAAAGGTCTTTAGAGTAATGGAATTCTACTAGATGGCCAAGACATTGGTGGCCATGACACTGGAACAATGAGAGCATTAGGAACCTGAGGTATAGGACAGATTGAAACAATTGGAGGCAAAATTTACTACATTTTGTCGACTCATATTTGACCCAAGTTTAAAGGTTACAGAGTGGGATTCTAAGGTAGGGGATGAAACAATGGAGTTTGGGGGAACATTTGAATCAAAGGACACCAGTTCCAACCCAATAATTATTGAGGAGGATGCTAATCAAAAGTTGGCAAGCAAAGGCAAAGGGCCATTGACTCATGTTGATCCAGGGCCTTCTAAACCTAGTCCACTTTAGCTATGTTGCTTGTTTAGTTTGATATATCTATAGCTACCCATAAGAGATATTATACTATGTCTAGTTGGTTTGGTCTTATAGACTTTTACATAATTGTATACGTTAATTTTGAAGAATTGTATAATGTATAACAAGCTAGAAGGAATGTTTGTTTATATGTTATGGTTGTAAAGGAATAATATACTATACTTTATGAAGAATACGAAAAGGAGTTTGAGATCTAGTCACCTTTTTGGCAAATCTCAGACTATCACGATTGTAACCTTTTTTGTACAATATTAATACATAAGTAGAGCAACTTACCAAAAACAATGCTAAGTTTTTTAGACCTTTTATATCCTTGATGATCTCAATACAAGGAGGATTAATTCCATAGAAAATGAGTAAGATTAATTGGCTTGAGTTATCAGTATGGAGTGGTCTTGGTTACCTCATCATGGCTTTTCTATATTACTCTTTCCTTATGYGAGTCTTTTATGACGTTTCCCTAAAAATGCATCGATAGAAACAATTCAATAATTGAGAATTGTATTTTTGAAGTTAAAGTTGGTCACAAAAAATATTACTTTGAGTTTGTCAAAATTGGTTTCGAGGATGATTGACTATTATAAGACTCCATATAAAATATTATTGCAATTCAAGATTTTCTTTCTCTAATAAAATTTTGTCATTTTTCAAAGCTACATTTATAGCTACATTGATTTGTTGTAATCTTAAAATTAGATTATTATTATTATGGAGATGGGATTGAAACTAAAATTAGATTATTATTATTATGGAGGCGGAATTGAAACAATGCGCCATAATACTTAAGTAGTTTTGTGATAAAAAAAAAACTTTAAATACAAATACTTTCAAATGATATAGGATCTTAACTATAATGTGATGTTATTAACCTATTATCACTACTAATAAATAAAAAGTTTAAGTAAAAAAATTAGGATCACTATAACCCTTCACCCTTGAGAGTTGGAAATTTCTCACCACACACAAATTCACTCATAATTGTGTAATTAAAAGTGATAAATCCACTTACAATTGTTTCACTAAAAGTGGTTTGGTGGTAAATTTGGTTTTTAACCCTCACCATATACATTGATATACATTTGTTTTGTCACCATCCCTAAATTACATATTTTCCCCATTTTTGCAACCCAAAAACCTACGGTGTTCACGTGGATGTTGGTATTTCTATATACAAATATCATTCATGTTATCGAAAATCCCTCTTCTCTATTTAGAGTGTGGAGGAACGATAATGGGACCTCTTATGTTTCTTACATTTCTATATATGGGTGTTAGGCTCTAGCATTGAAGTGCAATGTATGTTGTATGTTATTGATTTTGAATTATGTAAACTTTGTGGATACTATACTTGATGTGTATACATTAAGTTCAATGACAATAAACCTAGGAAAGAATCATTGTTCAATATTTGAGTAGAAATTCAAACCATTGAAGCCTTAGAATTTGAAGCAATTCATATAGACATACTATTAAAGGAAAAATAAAACCTAGTAATGTCTTCTTCTGTCATGGGTGTTTCATCAAGCCTTTAAGCTTTATTTTTAGAAGCTTCTAGAAGAGTTCCCATGCCATTTTTAGGAGCTCTTTCCTCATCTTCCTCTAGGTTTTAAATTTAGTAGACAAAGCACGCTTTCTTGCCCTCCTTGTGTAGAAAAACTCCTTTAAGAGAATAATAATGTCTTTGTTGAAGAGAGATTGCACTACATTTCATGTTCATGAGTTCACAAAGTTTTCCCTTCCCCTAACTTAAAATCCTCCAATTTATAGAGCTTTGCCATAGTCTCTTCGTCGAACTCTATCATCAATGAAGAAGCCTTTAAAGTACTAGGGTTATCCTTGGGGGGTGGTTTTAATATTTTAAATGATTATGATTATGACAATGGAATTGGAAACAATGTCGTCATTGACACCAATGATGGAAATCTTGATCTCTCCAGACTCAACTTATCATAGGAGATCATGCAAGAACTCACGAATCAAAGCATCGAACATCTCTTCCCTAGTCGTGTTTTTTTGTTTCCTAAATGCAACAAATTGTGATTTTATTTAGAATAGAGTTCGTGTTGACTTTTTTTTTTCCAAAAGAAAAATTTATCCTTGTATTAGATTGGGGTAAACCAAGATTAATACAATAATCATCCGATCTGTGAATGATCCAGGCACATCATTGCAACCAATAAGGTGAGCCTCATCCTGTGAGGAGGAAAGACTTCAAAATTTGTAGAATAAAGAAGCCAGTCAATACAAAAAAAAACCATCACTGTAACAACGAGTATTCCAGTCCGTTATGTGCAGGTCAATCCAGCCGGTTCTATGCAGATAGATGTTTTGGGCAAAAAATTGGATTGGGATCCGCTCTGTAGGTAGACTTTGCAAATAATTATACAGTCAGACAGTCCACCGTTGAACAGTAAAAGAAATGAAATTGGCCCAGAAGATAGTGCAATAATATGGTCAGCTAGAAAATGGAAATACTATGATTGTTGTTCTCCAGTCCGCCTTCCCAGATTTGATAATATAATATACCCGGAGAATCCCAGAGAGATTTTTTGGAGAGAGAATCAGCCTCTTGATTTTTTTCTCTGTAGAGATGTGTGAAGCTGGTGTGGGGGAGGGTCAGTAAAAGTTCACGAATTCTATCTTTCTGGCATTCCAAAGTCACTGCTCGAAGAATCCCTTTCCCATTTAACCAGTCAATAATAGTTTTAGAGTCCCCATTCAAATGAAGATTCGTGATGTTTAGACGATAAGCTAAAAAAGAGAGAGCCCCAAGCTCCAAGAAGCTCAGCTTTTGTGTTGGTTCCAGAGCCGCAATTGAAGGTCCAAATGATCCATGATCCAGCACAGCGAACAATTTTGCCTCTAGCTCCAAAAAGTGAGCCCGAAATTTGTGAAGCACCATCGAACCAAACAGTATTCCCATCCATCGAAGAGAGAGGCTGGATTGATCTGGGGGCAGAAAACTTTTTTAGTCTCATGGGATTCAATTCCCCCAAGATAAGGAAGCAAGTCGATCTGATAGATATCATGAAGTTTTCAAAAATCACCTTGTTTCAAGAGATCCAGAAAAATCAACAAATAATGAGAGGAAGATGAGGATAAATAGTGTCGTGAGAGTACCAATTTTCCATGCAGACTTGTAATGTGGTTCCCGTCCATCAATAATTTAGATTTTGAGAGGAAAGAGTAAGTAACCAAATCTGTTTTGTAAAAGTACAGTCGCAGAAGAGGTGATAAAGTATCTCGTTAAATGAAACCATGCATGTTTGTACAGTTCCACAAAATCCATAAGCTTTTTTACCTCACTATGTGTGTGCGCATGTGCAATATTGTTAAACCATGTTCTGAAAAAGTGGAAAAATGTGCAACTCCTCCCACCTTCAGAGTACATGTGATAGATTTTTTGCAACTTCCACAAGCCATAACATTGTCGTTTGCTTGCCAATATCTATTTCTACTATTAAAAAAAAATTAAATGGTGGTTAGAAGATTGCAAATTTCTAAAAAGCAATCATGATTTGAAGTCACAATTTATTTTTATTGCATAGTCAACATAGCTTCTAACACCCAAGGGGAAGGCCCTTGTTAGTAGGAATTGTAGTTTCCTTTCTGGTGCCACAGACTCAAGCATAGTTTATCGCAAGTGTTTGATAAATATTATGGATATTTTTCATAATACACTTGTTTATGCACAATACCCTATTTAGAGTCATTGTGTTTTGGGTTGTATTTATAATGACTTCCTTTTCCAATCCTTGTTTAATGTCGCATAAGTTAAACTTTAGTGTGTTGTTAAAAAAATCTTTAATTTATGTGTTAGCTTATGCTTCTGCATCTTAACAATTGTTGGGTTGTTTTGAATGACTCGGGAGGAACACTGCATTTTATGCATCTTATTTTGTGTTGATGGTTGTATTCTTTTACTAATTGTTTCGATGGAAGAATAGTTAGGATAATTATTGTTGAGATTTGGTTTGTGTATATTTGGTTTCGAAGAGTTGTATTCACTCTTGCATTAAAAGGTCGTGTTCTCATAGGTCAAGCAAAGACTAGGATTGGCAAGACATTAGCATTTGGTATTCCAATAACAAACTGACTTACTAAGGAGAACAAGGAAAACAAACTACCGGGGTTGTTTATATTGACTCATGACATGATATTAGTATGTTTTTCTCCTAAAAACATGATTTTCGAAGTAACATGTTTTCATCAATCAATTATTTTGCTCTTGTCATTTTATTGTTAATGGTAAAATAATTTCTTGCATCTAATTATGATGCAAGCAATCAAGAAGATTACCTTGAGCTTTGGTTATCACCCACTCAAGAATTGGAAAAGCAAGTTGAGAAAGAGTTATAAAAGTCAACACCTTTTCTTTCAACAAATTGCATATATGGAAATGTTTCATATGTTGGTCAACAAAATGCACTAGCACATGGTGTTGATGTGGTTGTGGGAACACCTAGAAGGATTATAGATTTTGTTAATAGCAAAAACCTCAAGCTTAATGAAATTCAATTTTTAGTGTTGGATGAAACAGATCAGATACTTGCTATTAGGTTCAAAGAGGATGTTGAGAAGGATGAATGTTGTGCATCCCTCCATGTTGAGAAGGACCAAAGCTTTGAGGTGTGATTTGTCACACTAAAGGAGTTGGGGGCTATTCCAACTTGACTTGCACAATCATGTTTTGTGCAAGGGCCTTGGTAGTGCCAATTCCTTTGTTTTTACACACCATTTAAGTCCACACTCCTCGTAGTATCTTTGGTCTAGGTACCAATAGGGCCTTGGGAGTTTGGTGGAGGTGGGGTTTATTATCACTTAGGCTAGTTCATCAGAGACAATCTTGAATATAATGATCTAGAATTTGGTAGTGGAAGTAGAGATTAAAGGGGCTAATATACTACATTACAGGCTAGTGAAATTTGTCACCATATTTCATATAGACACATTCCTTCAAGTTTTTTATAGGTTGAGTTTTATGCAAACCCTATGTTGGGGACAAGGTTAAAGAACATATGTGGTCATGGCAAACAAACCCTCCTAACGGGGATGAAATCTTCTCCAAAAAAGGCCACATTTGTATTGAACATAGTTACCAACTTAACGATAACTATGACATCAAAACGAGAACTCTAACCCAAAAATATGATATTTTTGGGTAAAAAACACCAAAATCAACCCCCAGATCAAAAAGTGGTGCTACCAATAGCACCACTTTCTTATTCGGGTGTTGATTTTGGTGTTTTTT